>PITA01002897.1:0-89456 GCA_004023965.1 Spilogale gracilis
CCCCCCCCCCCCCCCCCGCTCTCTCTGCCTACTTGTGATTTCTCTGTCAAATAAATAAAATCTTTTTTAAAAAAAGATATACAGGAAAGATGAATTAAGGGTTTTCCATTTTATAAGACAATTCATAGCAACAGTCACAATTTAAAAGGATGTACTTAAAGTACTTACACTTTTCTTAATTACTAAATAAAATAGAGCAATATTTTTATTTTCCAACCCCCTAATAAGAATAATAATTCCAGGGGCGCCTAGGTGGCTCAACCGTCAAATGTCTGGCTCAGGTGGCTCAGTTCATGGGAAGCCTGCTTTTCCCTCTCTCACTCCCCCTGCTTGTGTTCCCTCTCTAGCTGTGTTTCTCCCTGTCAAATAAATAAAATCTTAAAAAAAAAAAAAAAGAATAATAATCACAGTATTATCCAATCTCCAACATGCTCTCATTTTTTAAAAGAAATCCGTAATCTTCTGATCCTTGGAAGACAGCAAACTAAATTCCAGCACCTTTTTCTCAAGCCAGGAACTACTTTCCTTAATCTTTATGGAATAAGAAATGGACACCCCTTTTCAACTCAAACCAATCAACAGGGTCTTGGGAAAGAGCAGAACAGGCTGAAACAATGTCACTGGAACTTAGATCTAGAAAGGAGCGCCAAGAAGCAGAACAGAACACTGGACGTTCGGTTCCGCAAAACGTGTATCACTCTCCTCTCCCGACTCCCGTCGACTTCGCACAAAGGCCACAAGGACTGGGAAAGAGATGTACAGTACAGATACGGGGTTGCCTGAGCAATTCACTTAACAAATCTAAGCGTCGGTTTAGTCTACTTCAGCGAGAGGACCGGACGCAGACTCGGGCCACAGGAGGAAAAGAGCTGATGCTGCTACGGAGAGCACCCTCCCCGGACGCCCCCCCCCTCGCCCCCAGCCTCGCCCCCCCCCCCTTCCCCCCGGCTGGGATGTGACCAGTATCCTAACAGGTATGCAGCTCGCCTTCCTGGGGACTCTTGGAATGTACAAATCACTGCAATAAACAGCCAGGTCAGGCAGGCGTGCTCTTGTCCTCCCGGGGCAGCGCGACAACCTCTGGCGCGGAGTCCGCGGGCCGCACAGGACTCTGCCGGGAGCGCAAGGCCCACCCTTCCTACCCCGCCGGCTGCTGTCAGGCGGACTGGAGGCGGGGCCGCACGCGCTATTTACACCATTCCAAAGTCTGGGACCTGTTGTGGTTGAAAGCAAATCTAAGCAAACTAGAAAAGCAAAACCCCTCAAAACTGATGACTCAAAAAAAAAAATTGATGACTCAAAACACTATCCATGGTTTTTCTTTTCTGTGCTTTCATTAAGAAGTCTATTACTCTTACATAAGAAAACTCAAACTTTGTTATTTAAGGAACAAAAGCGCCAATGTTGCATTCAAATGACTACTACCCCGAGATCAACAACTACTTTTGCATGAGATACAGCGTATTATGCAATGCTACAAAGTAATTTTTTAAAAGAGCAATCTAAAAAGAGCTCCAGTTCATGGAATCTATTCTCTGATTTAGAAGCGAACACCGCGCTGTTTGAAGACTCATCACCACGGCGCCGTGTCCCTGCAGTGTAAAGGATCGTTACTTAATAGTGCTCTCCCAAGACCCGCCCGCACAGCGCCGCGTCCCATAGAGCCTGTCCAGACCCAGGGAAGAGCTGCTGGGACCGCGAAGCCGAACGACAAGCGTCCGTGAGACGTCCCACCGCTATTCGCTGACAGTCTGGAGCCTCCGCACACACAACTTGGGCAGCGCTTAAGACCTGCCTACTGGGGAGTGACAGTCAAGGGGAGGAGGAGGGGAAGCGGAATTTGGACCCGAATCCCGTGACACAAGGATGCCTTGGCACGGACCCTGCCGGCGCGCCAGCCCTGACCAGCCCACCTACTGGCAGTAGCCCCAGAGGACGCGGCAGGGCAGGGAGCCCCGGGGGCAAAGGAAACGCTCACCGCTTCAGATGATCAGAAGCCCGCTGAGCAGCGGTGGTCGCGGGGACCAAATTCCTCACCGTAGCCCCTGCTGCAGCCCGGGTTGTAGCCCTGGCAGGAACCGGATCCCGGGGCATCGCCGGCTGCTTGCACAGCACCAGCGCTGCTCCCGCAGCTAGGCGCACGCAGCCTGTTCCGCCACAGGGCACAGGGCACTCCGGAACGGCCTGCCCACCCCTGAGGAGGGCCAATGGACGCGGAGCGCGGGAAGCCGGGGGCGGGGCTCAAAGCCGGGCAACCCACCCACGCCGTCCGCAGAGAAGTCCATGCCCACTCGCCCGGAGCTGCCCAGGTTTCCGAGTCCCCGCCTTGGTGTCGTGTGTGTCGGGAGACCCACATTCCGCAGATAAAGGATCTGTGAGAGTTTGAGACGTTCGGGACACACTTCTGATTTTGCGGGGTCTCTTTCTCTTTTTAGATTTCTTCATCTGCTGTTTACACAACACCAGCCACAATGTTTGGAAAGCGGAATGAGAAACAGTCCCTGCTTTCGGGGATCTCCCAATCAGTCGGGGGGGGGGGGAGCAGATAAGGAAACAGGTAACTCGGACAGCCCTCATATGATGCGTTCCAAAATCAAAAGTCTTGTTTTGCAATGAGGGGGTGTGTGACCCGGGGCGGGAGTGGGGGAGTGGGGGCGTTCTGCCAGGGGAGAACTAAAAGGCTTGTTACCCTCCAATACTTGTAGCCATGATTCACTGTGGAGAAGAGTGCATACATCTTTTTGGTTTTCTTTTTTCTCAATGACGTCCAGATAATACGCACGACAGTTAAATATTTCAATAGCATCAAAAATACATGATATGCGATGAAAAGAATATTATCATTATCCACTGCTCCCTCCTCCTCCCCCAATTTTCTTTCCTGTTAGAGTATCACTGCTAACTAATTTGTTGCATGTCCTCTCAAAGACACTCTCTGCAGTAAAAAAAAGAAAAAAAGAAAAAATATATAATATGTCCTGTGTATGTTATATATACATATATACTCTTCCCTAGTCTCCCCCCCCATCTTTCTTTCTCTCTCTCACACATGGTACTCTACACAGTTTTGCCACCTTGGTTTTCTTCACTTAACACTATATTTTGGACAACTTTCATTATTTGTGCTGATTGCACAGCATTTCATCAAATTGTTGTTTCGAGTTTTTCCCATTCTTTTGCTTTTAGAAACAATGCCTCAGTCAGTAGTTACATTCTTATTTATAGCCATTTGGCATGTGAATAAATGTCTGTCTAGGTTAAATAGCTAGGTGTTGAATGCTGGATCCTAAGGTATGGACTTTAAAAATTCTGCTAAGTGTTGCCACACTGCTCTCCATACAGTTTGTGTCAGTTTATTCTCCCACAGCAATTTATCAGGGTGCCTGTTTCCTCACATCTCTCTATACAGTATGTTAGTCTTTTTTTTTTTTTTAAGATTTTATTTATTTATTTGACAGAGAGAAACACAGCTAGAGAGGGAACGCAAGCAGGGCGAGCGAGAGAGGGAGAAGCAGGCTTCCCATCGAGCAGGGAGCCTGATGTGGGTCTCCGGGATCACGACCTGAGCCGAAGGCAGTTGCTTAACCAACTGAGCCACCCAGGCGCCCCTGGTCTTTTTTTCTTTATTGTTGAGGAGATATATATATATATATATATATATATATATATATATATATATATATATATATATATAAAATTTGTTTCTTTATTTATCCCTTTCTCTATATAAATAAAATTAGTCCATTGTGAATAAATTGCTTGTTTTCCCCCACCTGGTCTTTTGGTTTTGTCTATTGTATTTTTTGCAATGAATTATTTTATTTTTATGTAGTCACATTAACTGATTTTTATTTATGTTTCTAGGGGTTTTTAAAATTTATTTTATTATTATTTTTTTAGATATTATTTATTTATCTGACAGAGAGAGAGATCACAAGTAGGCAGAGAGGCAGGCAGAGAGAGAGGAGGAAGCAGGCTCCCCACTGAGCAGAGAGCCCAATGCCGCCTCGATCCCAGGACCCTGAGATCATTACCTGAGCCCAAGGCAGAGGCTTAACCCACTGAACCACCAGGCGCCCTATGTTTCTAGGGTTTTTTTTTAATCTTAGAAAGGCTGTCACTACCTCACAATTTTTTTACTACCCCCCAAATTAAGAAAGATTCTTCCATGTTTCCTTCTAGTATGTTTGATAGATATACGATTAATCCATAATATAGATAATCTACAATAAAAATAATATATGTTATGTAAATAACTCAGAGCAAAGAGTATGATCAGATAATTCTCCAAAGAAGATATCCAAATGGTAAACAAACACATGCAGAGATGTTTATTGTTCATAGCTATCAACAAAATGAAAATCAACACCGCAATGAGATACCACTTCACACCCAACAGAATGGCTATAATCGGGCACCTGGGTGGCTCAGTGGGTTAAAGCCTCTGCCTTCAGCTCAGCTCATGATCTCAGGGTCTGGGATCCAGGCCCACATGGGGGCTCTCTGCTCCGCAGGGAGCCTGCTTCCTCCTGCCTCTCTGCCTGCCTCTCTGCCTACTTGTGATCTCTCTCTCTGTCAAATAAATAAATAAAATCTTAAAAAAAAAAAAGAAGAAGAAGAATTGGTATAATCAAAAAGACAGATAATAACAAATGTTGATGTCTTCATCCATTTGAGCTGCTATAACAAAAATATCTTAGCCTGGATGGCTTAAACAACAAACATTTATTTCTCACAGTTCTAAAGGCTGGGAAGTCCAAATTCAAGGCACTGGGCAGATTCTGTGTCTGCTGAGGACTTGCTTCCTGGTTCAAAAATGTCTATCTTCTTTTTTTTTTTTTTTAAAGATTTTATTTATTTGACAGAGAGAAACACAGCGAGAGAGGGAACACAAGCAGGGGGAGTGAGAGAGGGAGAAGCAGGCTTCCCGCCGAACAGGCAGCCCGATGCAGGACTCGATTCCAGGTCTCCGGGATCATGACCTGAGCCGAAGGCAGTCGCTTAACCAACTGAGCCACCCAGGAGTCCCAAAAATGTCTGTCTTCTTACCACATGGCAGACAGGGTGAGGCAGCTCTCTGGGGTCTCTTTTAAAGGGCGCTACTACCATACACGAAGATTCCACCTTTATGATCTAATCATCTCCCAAAGGTCCCCCCTCCATTTACCATCACATTGGTGATTAGGTTTTGACATATGAATTTTGGAGAGATGTGAACATTTCAGTCTGTAGCAGCCGGCAAGTGTTATGAACTGAATTATGCCCCCCATTCATAACTTGAGGCCCCAACCCCCAATGTGACTGTATTTGGAGATAAGGTCTTTAGAGAGGTAAGTAAGATGAAATGAGGTCATAAGTTTGGAGTCCTAATCTAACATGACTGGTATGCTTACACAAAAGGGAAGAGACACTAGAGATATGCATGGATACACATAGAAAAGGCTATGTGAGCACACAGCAATAATGTGATTATCTGTAAGCCAGGGAGAGAAACCTCAGGAGAAACTAAACTTGTTGACATCTTGATCCAGAAGTTGCAGCCTCCAGAACTATGAGAAAATTTCTGTTATTTAAGACGCTCAGTCTGTGGCATTTTGTTTTGGCAGCATTAGAAAACTAATGCAGTAAGAATGTGAAGAAATCAGAACCCTCATACACTACTGGTGGGAATGTAAAATGATGCAGCTATTTTGGAAAACACTCTGGTGGGTTCCTCAATTAAGCAGAGCGTTACCGACCTTATGACCTAGCAATTGCACTCCTACATATATACCCCAAAACATATGTCCACAAAAAACTTGTACATGAATGTATGGAGCAAAATTATTCATAACAGACAAAAAGTGAAGAAAACCCACATGCCCATCAACTAATGAATGGATAAAGAAATGTGATATAACTATATAATAGGATGTTACTTGGCAATAAAAAGGAGTGAAGGACTGATATGTGCTACAAGATGGGTGAACCTTGAAAACGTTATGCTAAATGAAAGAAGTCAGTCATTAAGGACCATGTATTATATGATTCCATTTATATGACATGTCCAGAATAGGCAAATCTATAGAAACAGAATGACTTGTGGTCATCTAGGTCTAGGATGAGATGGAGAGATTATGGGTAAGGGGTAGAGGTACGGAGTTTCTTTTTAGGATAATGAAATGTTCTAAAAATTATTGTGGAGATTATTGCATTGTTCTCTGAATATACTAAAATTCATTGAATTGTACACTTTTCTTTTTATTTATTTATTTATTTGACACAGAGAGAGATCACAAGTAGGCAGAGAGGCAGGCAGAGAGGCAGGAGGAAGCAGGCTCCCCGCTGAGCAGAGAGCCTGATACAGGCCTTGATCCCAGGACCCTGAGATCATGAGCTGAGCTGAAGGCAGAGGCTTTAACCCACTGAGTCACCCAGGCGCCCTGAATTGTACACTTTCAATGGATCAATTGATGGTATGTGAATTATATCTTAATCAAGGTGTAAAAACAAAATCAGTACCCAGACTTCACTGGACAAGAGGTCAAAGTATATGACCAAATATTCTATACATGGAAAAACTCAGAGAAATAAATTTTGGGTAAATGATTAGCCTTGCTGAGAGGTTAATTGAAAATCACAAAGGAGAATGTTGGCAGAGCTAAACAAAATGGCTAAACTCTTAAGTTGATAAAATTACTTATTAGGACAACTGTTGTTGAACATACTGAGACAAGCACAAAAATCTATGAGATTATTCATATTTGTCCAATAATCTACATTTGGGAATATATTCCTTCAAAACAATCCAAGTGAGAAAACCAATTTTCACAAAAAGTTTATAATACTACTTTTTATAATGGAAAACTAAACTGGAAATACCTCGAATACCTGATAATTTGGAGAGTATTTATTAAAGTGGGAAGCCTGGACTGCATTCATAAATGGGAAAGTATATCCAAAATAATGAGAAAAGTAGAATTCAATTGAGTTTGGGAATGTTGCTAAGTGAACGTGCTTTGTTGAGTATAATGAGGAGGAAAAGTAATAGTAAATGGCACCAGGATTCCTCTTAGAAAAAACTGTCTTCATTTGGAAAAATAACCTGAAAACCTTTTTCCGGTATAAGGTGAAACTCTTTTTTTTTTTTTTAAGATTTTATTTATTTGACAGAGAGAAACATAGCCAGAGAGGGAACACAAGCAGAGGGAGTGAGAGAGGGAGAAGCAGGCTTACCGCCGAGCAGGAAGCCTGATGTGGGGCTCGATCCTGGGTCTCCGGGATCATGACCTGAGCCAAAGGCAGTTGCTTAACCAACTGAGCCACCCAGGCGCCCTCCAGTATAAGGTGAAACTCTTTTTTTTTTTTTTTTTTTTTTTTAAACTACATTTTATTTATTTATTTATTTATATTTTATTTTTATTTTTTTTAAAGATTTTATTTATTTGACAGAGAGAAACACAGCGAGAGAGGGAACACAAGCAAGGGGAGTGAGAGGGAGAAGCAGGCTTCCCGCCGAGCAGGGAGCCCGATGTGGGACTCGATCCCCGGTCTCCCGGGATCATGACCTGAGCCGAAGGCAGTCGCCCAACCAACTGAGCCACCCAGGTGCCCCTATAAGGTGAAACTCTTAAAAGAAAACATGAGTGTGGTTAAAAGCCCTAGCAACACCAGAAAAGCTGCTCTCCATGTAAACACAGGAGGAATTGCATTTGCTCTTGAGAGAGAGGAAGGGAGCCCTGAGAGGAGATGGACCACATAAGGAAGGGTGGGTGGGAGGGAGAAGTCAGGAGGACATGAAGTGAAGGACTACTGGGGAATCTCTGGTGCTTGGGCATGAAAATGGACTTTAAAGGCAGGAGTGTCTAATATATAAATTTTTAGTTGTTTTCTCAAATCTTAAAATCTCACTAAAGCTGTGTGTGAATAGGATTTTGTAGAAACCGAAGAAGAGGCTGAAGATGGGACAGTTGGAACTGTGAAAAAAAACAGCCTCCATGGATACATGGACTCAGGACCAGAGAAGACAAGAAAATGAGCCCCTTGGGGGAAATTATCATATAAGGAATGGGAAGATAACATGAAGTAAATCTAGGTGTTTTAAGTTTATGGCATCCTTAAAAGTATGATTTTTTAAAAAATATTTTGTTTATTTGACAGAGAGAAACACAGCCAGAGAGGGAACACAAGCAGGGGGAGTGAGAGAGGGAGAAGCAGGCTTCCTGCCGAGCAGGGAAGCCCGATGTGGGACTCGATCCCGGGTCTCTGGGATCATGACCTGAGCCGAAGGCAGTCGCTTAACCAACTGAGCCACCCAGGTGCCCCTAAAATCTTTAAAAAAATAAGCTATAAATAAACAAAAAAATTCTCATTTAGTCTAAAAATATTGATCCCCACCCACAGACTAAAACAGAATGAATGGATCCTGGCTAAGCCCCCGTCATGGAAAATTCCAGTGGGAGTGATGTTCAGGTACACCCTGGCTAATGGCTGGGGGAATGGAAATGAATGTATAACAGTAAGACCTGAAGGGATGTATTTAGGCTGTCCTATTACGGAAACATTGTTCTATGTATTCTGCATTAAAGTGTTATTAAAGTAAAAATATGACCAAATGTTCAAGAAGGCTGGTCTGTGGGAAAAGTTCCAAAGAACCAATGTGCAAATGACTCTCAGTGACCATGTTGAAGTTCTTAATTACCCAACTCCAGAATTCATGACTTCCACTGACTTAGAATTCTGACTCCAGAATTCATGACCCCCTTCCAGAGGGAGGTTACTAACCAGGCCTAATTTACAGATGGCAGGTCTGTGGCAGAAGGCCTAGAAGTGATTTTCCCAAGGTTATAGAGGAAGCCAGAGGGTGAGCCAAAAATAGAACCGTACCTCACACTCCCATGCAGGCTATATGATAACTTGTGTACTGTCAGCAAAGACGGGAGGAATGAATGTCCTGGCGACGTTAGCATAGTTTTATGGCTAAAGGAGCCTTGCTCAACAATCGCAAATGCTACTTGACAACAGCAAATGACCTACTTAATCTTATAAACAGTAACAATGCAGACAATTAAGCAAAGTTTCGGAAAAAAATTAATTCCCGACAATAGCAAAATTTAAAAAATATACAGCTCCTGATCATGAAGCCACTACTTGCATAATACACACATTTTACTGATAGTGTCTGTCTTCCTCTAAAGACTAAACCTACAAATGATAACTCTTTTTTTATTTATTTTATTTATTTGAGAGAGACACAGAGAGTGAGAGAGCACAAGCAGGTGGAGGGGCCGAGGGAGAGGGAGAAGCAGGCTTCCCACCCTGCAGAGAGCCTGACTCAAGGCTCCATTCCATGACCTGAGCCGAACGCAGACACCTAACCAACTGAGCCACCTAGGCACCCCCACCCCCCAAATGATAGCTAACACTGCAATACCAGCAAGCTTACAGGATCTGGCAGAACTGCCTAAACATTTTCAGAAGTGTAGGATTTTTCTGGATTTCTGGAAGGGTAGGATTTAAGCCTCAATGATAATGTTCTCTAAGTTTACTTACTGAATTAACAGAACTGGAAAGTACAATGGAATAGTCAGGTAGTTAGTGCCCCAGGGCTTAGCCACTAAATTTATGTTTCTTGGGTACCCAGCCTATGGAGGGATTGCTTAGTCGGCTACTCTGATATGCTTGAGCTACTATGCTCATATTTTTAGGAAAAACACCAAAAACTAGTATCACTGGTAGGTGACCCTTCTGTAGAGTAGATTTTTACATTGCACTGATCTAGTCAACAAAAAGTTTTACAGATTTATGTTTTCAGGAGTGTTGCTAATCCCATTCCCACTTTTCAGAAAGATTCTTCTTGATGATTGCTGCACTGGGTTCATTCTTTTGGGTCAGCTCTAAGAAAATGTCACAATCATAGATTATGGACTTCTTGACTGCAAGTTTCCTTCCCTTCACATTAAAAGCTTTTAATGCTTAGTGCTTTGGTGGTTCCTTCTACAAGGCCCTGACCAGAAAGATAAAATCTAAATGTGCAGGAGAAGAAAGAAAGTGATATGTCCAGCCACTATTTCTCAGAGAACTCTCACTTAACTAGTAAGAGTGATGGAAGCCAGTCCCCTTTCCATAGCATAATACCATATCTGAAACCATGCTAGAGATCAAAGTGTCTGCTGATAAAATCAGGGTTATTGGAAGTGTTATCTTTTGTAGGCATTATTTTATTAATATATTAATAGGCCAGTTACTGTGAGGTGAAGGAAAAATCCAAACATCCAAATTTGCATGAAATATTTTGGCTCTTTCTGTCTCTTTTAGCATAAATATTTTGGCGGCTACCAGTTTTATTTTTTGTTTTTTGTTTTTTCCTTTTAAGCAGCACGGTGACATAGGTTAGGACTTTCTGGGTTAAATACACATAAATACATAGATTAAATACATTTGGGGTGGGAAGTGAATCTAGTATTATTCAGAATACTTTTTGAGCATTTTTGGCCATTCTGTCTAAATTCTTTTTAAAGATTTTATTTATTTATTTGACAGAGAGAAACACAGCCAGAGAGGGAACACAAGCAAAGGGAGTGAGAGAGGGAGAAGCAAGCCAGATGTGGGGCTCTATCCTGGGACTCTGGGATCATGACCTGAGCTGAAGGCAGACACTTAACGACTGAGCCGCCCAGGCACCCCAATATTTTATATTCTGGCTGTACACAGGATTTGTCTCTGCTCACTAAAACAGGTTGACTATGTTTCACACAGAAGGAAGAGAAATCTGAAACGCTCCAAAGAGTCAAGAGTGTATCTGGGTTGCCCCTTTGCTCACTTCTACTCCACCCTTTTCAGTTGGACCCACACTCTGTTGTCCAGTTCTGTTTTATTATGAACCTTGGTTTAGCAGCTTCTGTATGCACAGTTCCAACGTATGGACTATTTTAATTGATTTCACATATTCACCTATTTGTTCATCAAGATTTTTGTCACTCCAGGGGACATAAGCATCCTCTACCCTTTTTTTTTTTAAATATTTTATTTGTTTGTCAGAGAGACAGAGCGTGCACAAGCACAAGCAGGGGGAGTGGCAGACAGAGGTAGAAGCAGGCTCCCTTCTAAGCAAGGAACCTGATGCAGGACTTGATCCCAGAAACCTGGGATCATGACTTGGGCTGAAGGCAGAAGCTTGTCTGACTGAGCCACCCGGGGCGTCCCAAGCATCCTCTACCCTTAATAAGCCTGCAGCTGTATGACAGAGATAGCCACCATGACAAACGTAATGTAAAAATATATGAAATAAGTGCTAGAGGTAAGCTTTGGGTCAGAAAGACCTAAGTTCAAATCCAGCTCTGCTATTCACTAACCAAGTGACCTTGGTTGAATTATTGAGCCTCACTGAGTTTCAGGGTCACCATCCAGGGAAATGAGTGTGGCAGTTCTCTTTCAAGATGACTCTCAAGGATCTTGATATCCATGTGCTTGTATAATCCTTCTAATCCCCCTGCCTCAAATGCGGGCAGGACCTAGTGACTTGCTTACACAAAGAGAACACCACAAAAGTGATAGGATGTGACTTCCATGATGAGGATTCATAAGACTGACTTCTGTCCTCCTGGCTTTTCTTTCTTGTCTTCTTAGCTTATGTGATTTAATGAAGCAAGCTGCCCTGTTGGAGAGCCCCATGTGGCAAAGATGGAGAGACGCCTCCAGCCTCCAGCCAGAGAGGTACTGAATCCTGCCAGCATGCATGTAAGTCAGCCGGGAAGCAAATACTTTCCCAGTAGGGGCTTGCCATGACCATAGCCCGGTGTGATCCTTGGCTGCAATCTATACAGCCAGACACCCGGCTAAGCCAGCCCAGACTCTTGGCCTTACAGAAACTGAGAGATAATAAATGTTGAAAGCCACTAAATTTGGAGGGTAGTTTGTTACAAAGCTATAGATAGCTAGTACAACGGAATAACATGTTCCTTGAAGAATTGCTGTGAGGATCGGAATATATATGAGGATTAGAAGAATGACAATAATGATAATGACAGGGACAACAGGGGATCCCAGGGGATCTAAGCTTAAATTAAGATCCAGAACCTGCTGAAGTGCTGCTATTGTGAAGTTATTTTTAGTGCTCAAGTCCCCTGAGGAGTACAAGAGAGAAGAAAGTATGAAGAACAAAGTATCCTATTTCTCAATCAGGCCCAGACTGTGTCTGTCTCTGATAGAAAGGGGCTTGCGAGCAGAGCTAAAGTAGCAGGTTTGTGAGGGCCAGTGACCAAGAAATGGTACGTGGGGGCCCAGGTGAGTGACAGTTTCACCAAAAATTGGGGAGAGGGTCATTCTCTCACTTCTGCTCATATTGGAGCATGGCTACAGCTATAAATTGAAGTCAAGGCATAGTACAGTTGTTCGACTCAAGATTCCTGCCTTGGGAGCATGGGGTGTAGGACCAAGGAGGAAGGGTTTTCATGAGGGACACTGGCCACAGTGAAGGTGACAAGGCCCTCCTGCTTCCCTGCTTCTCCTAGACTGGCACATAGCTACTTCTAATGTTTGTGCTTGGTGAGCAGTAAAAGAGACTATGGGAAAGGAGCATAAGCACACTTGATGCTGGGCACCTGCAAGAAGGGAAGTTGAGGACCTATGACACCATAGGCCAGTGCAATTGAGTTATATGAGTCTTTTTTTTTTTGAATTTTTTTTTTAATTTATTTGACAGAGAGAAATACAGACAGAGAGGGAACACAAGCAGGGGGAGTGAGAGAAGGAGAAGCAGGCTTCCTGCCAAGCAGGGAAGCCGATGTGGGGCTCAATCCCCGGTCTCTGGGATCATGACCTAAGCCGAAGGCAGTCGCTTAACCAACTGAGCCACCCAGGCGCCCCGAGTTATATGAGTCTTAAAGGACATGCAGAGTTCTGACAGGCAAAATAAAGTAAACAGACATTCCAAATTAAGAGAACAGCACATGGAAAGATTCAGAGCTGTGAACAGAAATCATTTCCTTAGGGAAAAGCAAGTAGTCCTGGGTGATCAGAGAAAGGATTACAAACTTGTTAACATCTCTTCTGATTCTCTATTAGTTTCTAAACCAGTGATTCTCAGACACTGGGTGTCGGTTTCCCTTTACATTATTAAAAATGAGCAGTGACCTCAAAGAGCTTTTATTTATGTGGATAATATCTTTTGATTATTGACTGTATTAGAAATTATAACTTTTTAAAGTATTTAGTTTTTAAGCATCTAAAATAATGATAATAAACCTATAAATATGAATGCCATCTTTTTAGGAAAATTAGCTGTATTTCCTAAAATACAACAGAAATAAATGAGAAGAGTGGCATTCTTTAACATTTTTGAAAACCTATTTCATGTCTGGTTTGATAGAAGTCACCTGGATTTTCATATCTATTTCTGTATTGAACTCTTGCTATCTCACACATCACATCGCCGCTGGCCAACGGCGCTCGACGCTCCTGGAGAATGACAAAGTAGGTTTTCATTCATGAAAACAGTTTTCCCAGGCCCCCTGAAAGAGTTTGGGGGACCCACGGGAGTCCCCGGGCCACACTTTGAGAAATCAGTGCCACAGCACAGGAGCCGTAGGTGTTCCTGAGAGAACAAGCCAGAATTTACAAATGTAGTAATTGATGATGAGAATACTATTAATAATATCGATAGCTCACATTTCTTGGATGCTTACTCTGTGCTCTTCTAAGCATTCACCAGAACCAAAGAAGGGGTTATAATCATATTTTCCAGATGAGGACAAAGAAGTGAGGGAATTTGCCCAAGTTTCCATAGGTCGAGCGCTGGTGAAGCTGGGGTCTGAAGGCAGGCAGGCTGGTCCCGAGGCCTGTGCTCACCACTAAGGTCCTGCCTCCCCGGGACAAAGGCCTGCAGTATAAATCACAGTGGGTTGAGTCATCCCACTCAGCCATCCCTTCTCCCTCCCCCTCCTGCCATTTTAGATTTCAATGCCCTTTTCTCTTTTCCTGCGTGTTTCGGGAACTCATATTCCTTCTCACTCTGCAGTAAGTCCTTGTACACTGTCCGTTGTTCATTATTCCCCCTACTCCACAGAGGCTGCTCTCTCTGAAGGCACCAACCTTATAAGGACCAGATTCAGGGGCCGCTTTTCAGTCCTCATCCTCCTTGCTCTTTGAGACATGGGATATTATTGGCCATTTTCTTTTTTTATTCAGATTTTTGCCTCTATTGGTTATTCTGACACCAGACACTTCTATTTCTCTTAGCCACATCTCCAGTAAATTCTTTTCAGAAAATTCTTGATGAGGTCCTTTTCCTTAGCCTGACCCTTAAACATCTTCCTTCTTTTTTTTTTTTAAAGATTTTATTTATTTATTTATTTGACAGAGAGAGAGAGAGATCACAAGTAGGCAGAGAGGCAGGCAGAGAGAGAGGAGGAAGCAGGCTCCCTGAGCAGAAAGGCCGATGCGGGACTCCAGGACCCTGAGATCATGACCTGAGCCGAAGGCAGAGGCTTTAACCAACTGAGCCACCCAGGCACCCCAAACATCTTTCTTCTTCTCCAACTCCCATGTCATTTACCTTTCTGGTTTTAATTACTAAATATACACTATTGACAGCCAAAGACATTCCTTACAGCCCAGCCCTCTGTCATCTGTCCAAATGATGCCTAGACATTTCTCAGGCACCTTAACATAGCCAAATTCATTAGGAGGGACCATCTCTCCTTTCAAAGTAATCACTCCTATGGTCTCCAACCCAGGAAATCACCCCACCATCCTCTGTGAGCCAGATGCTTGGGATTCATTCCAGACTTCTCTGACCTCACCCCTATCTAGGGTCTGCCCCTTGGTTCTTACGGATCCACCTCTGGAACGTTTCTGAAATGTCCCTGGCCCTAGCTAGCTCAGACACGCCTCTTCTCCTACCTGGATTATTACATAGGTCTCCTTGGTAGCACACTTTTTTCTAGTTGTGGCTGCTGACAATTCATCCACAGAATCGGAGCTGCTCCCCAGCGTGTCTATAGGGACCGTCACTACACCCAATCCTATATTATTGGTACTCCGTGGCCTTGGGCAGTACTCAGGCTTTGTACATGCTGCTGCTGAAATATGTCTTCTAAATCCTGTGCGTGACTAGGTTCCTCCATAGCCTGAAACCACTCTCATAATTCCCTGTTGCCTTCAGGATAAAGCCCAAACCCCGACACACTGCCCAGTTATTCTGGCTGTGTAACAAACAACTCTAAACGTAGCAGGGGAAAACACTTACCATTTTGTTAGACTTGTGGAGTCTGAGGGTCAGAGATTTGGAGAGGGGAGAGCAGGAATGGTTTGTCTCTGCTCCTGATGTCTAGGGCCTTATCTGGGGGTGTCTCCGTAGCTGTTGACTGGGACCATCTGAAGGCTCATTCCCTCTCACACCTGGAACCTGGGCTATGTGGAGAAGATTGGGCCTGCTGACAAGGGCACTTAAGTGTACCCTCTAGCTTGGTTTCCTTATAGCTTGGTGGTCTCCTGCCTTACATGACATTTCAGCGTTCCAAGTACAAGTGCTCTAGCAGATAAGGTGGAAGCTACATAACCCTTTATGAGGTTTCACACAGGGTCATGTCTAAGTTCTGTTGGTTTTGGGTAAATTTGTTCAGATTCAAGGCGAAGGGACATAGACTTTACCTCTCCATTGAGAGAGTATCAGGCCACACTGTAGATGAGCATGTGAGATGGGAGGCAGCGTGACCATCTACAGGAAATATAATCTGCCACACAGGCTTTACCAAATCCTGCCGGCAAGCCCAGCCTCCCCACTTGCCATCTCTCCTTGACCTCTGTACTCCGGTCATGCAGACTTTGGGCTGCTCCTCTACTTGCACATTTCTGCACCTCCTTGAAGGGTTACTTTTTTTTTTTTTTTGAAGAGTTAGCTTAAGGGCCACTTACTGAAGGCAACTTAGGAAGGCATGAATTAAAAAGAAATAATCTTGTAAGCTTGCAAGCAAAAACAAAAACAAAAACCAAGGTGACTTCAGAGAGTTAAATCCCATTTGGGGAATGGCAAAAGAATAGAGACGAGGATCCCTCAAACAAAACCAAATCCAGGAATAGACACAAGGATACACTAGAATTTCTTATTTGACATATGGGTGGGAAGGAAAAGATAAATGCCCCAACACTCATGAAAGAGTCAGCTTCGTCTGGTAGGCATTGGAAAAGTAGATGTTTGTCAGACATCCGTCTTATTTCTCCTTGAGTTATCTGCTCTGGTCATGCTCCTCCCAGCTTGCCACTTCTCCGCATGGGGCTCCTGGACACATCCCCCATAGATTCTGCTCCTTCAATGTCCATACCACCACATAAGGCCATCCAAGTGCATCCCACTCTACTGAAGGTTTGGAGAAAAGGAGAGGAAATCACAATGTAGGGAGGGGAACTTAAGAGCTGAGTGCAAAATAAGATTTTTTCACCCAGAAAACACCTACGATGTTTATTTAACATGTGGACAGTATTAATTTAACATGTATTTATTGAATATTCTCTATGTATCAGTTCTAGGTGCAGGGGTAGAATGATGTAGCAGATGGTGTTACGGCTAAACCCTGATACCTTGGGTCTTAAAGTGCACCCCATCCCACTTCTAATCAGCAGGATCTGCATCTTTTTGCCTGCTGACTTTCTTCAGCTGCCAGAACATGGCATGACCTCGGGCGAGTGGGTCCCTCAGGCCAGGAGTACATAAGAATTAACATACCCTAGAAACAGTCATTATTTGGTGACTAACAGGAGTTGGTGTATGAATATCTCAGCAACCACAGCCCCCAGGGGGTAATTCTTGGAGGCCTAGGTTTCTCTGCAAGATGCAGTGGCAGGTACACAAAGTGAGGACCTGTGGATAATGCATCCTTTATTGATGGCCTTCTCATCTCTGCCTCACTTCTCCACACTCCTGCTGATATTCCCTGGAGGTGTGGCTCACAGAAGCAATCACACTCAAACTCATTTCAGGTCTACCTCTAGGGAAACCTATACTAAGGTAAATGATTAAAAAATACTTTAAAAAAGTTCAAGTCCTGACCTTGTTAAGATGAACAATAACTAAATAAAAAATGAACATATGAATTTAAGAAAGGAGCAGTGCTATGAAGAAAAACAAAGGATTCCTGGGTGGCTCAGTGGGTTGAGCCTCTGCCTTTGGCTCAGGTCATGATCTCAGGGTCCTGGGATCGAGGCCTGCATCGGGCTCTCTGCTCATCAGGGAGCCTGTTTCCTCTTCTCTCTCTCTGACTACCTGTCTGCCTACTTGTGATCGCTCTCTCTGTCAAATAAATAAATAAAATCTTTAGAAAAATTCAAATTCTATAACAACAACAACAACAACAAAGCAATGTAAAGAATAGAGAGAGTGGTTAGTGGTTGTAAGAGGATGGGCACTATTTAGATTGAATGATCAAGAAAAGAATCTCTGAGGAGGTAATATTTGGAAGAGGCTTAAATGAAGCCAGGGAGGGAGTGCTGTAAATGTTTAGTAGAACGTTCTTGGTAAAGGGTAAAGAAGCAAAAATGAGTTCCAATGTTTGAAATATAGCAAGAAGGCCAGTGGCGGCGGCGGGAGGCAGGAGGCGGGGGGCCTTCCTCTTCCCCATCTTCCCCACTGGATTGGTGATACCATCCAGTCTTGTGGGTTTGAACACCATCTGTAGACTTTCAACTCCCATGGTCATATCTCCAGCTGGACTTCTTTCCTGGAATCCACACTCCTAAATCTAACTATCTATTTGTCTCCATTTGGATGTCTAATGGAGATCTCATACTTAACATGTCCAAATCCAAAACCTTAAGCTTCTCCCCAGACTCTCTCCTCCCACTGAGATGCCTTCTCTCATCTCAGTAAATGGGCAACTTCGTCCCTCCAGTCTCCTGTCATGACCTTGGGGTCACCTTTGACTCCTCTCAGTCACCTTTCTCATCTAAGCCAGCAGCAAGTCCTGTCAGTTCTGCCCTGAAAATATATCCAGAATCCAGTTACTTCTCACGATCTTCCCTGCTGCCATCTCAGTCCAAGCCCCCATTATCCCTGCCTTACTGGTCTCCCTCTTTCCCCCTTGCTTCTCCTATAGTTTATTCCTGCCCAGCACAGAAGAAATCCTTTTAAAATTAAGTCAGATCATCTCACTCAGAGTAAAAGCCAAAGTACTTACAATGACCTACAAGATGCTACACTATGTACACTTCCACTTACCTCAGGGCTTACCACGCTCCCTCTTGCTTACTTTGTTCCAGCTGGGTGGGCCTTTCTTTCTTTACCTTAAATATGCCAGGCTTGGGTGCCTGGGTGGCTCAGTGGGTTAAGCAACTGCCTTCAGCTTAGGTCATGATCTTGGAGTCCTGGGACTGAGTCCCGCATCAGGCTCCCTGCTCAGCGGGGAGTCTGCTTCTCCCTCTGACCTCTCCCCTCTCATGCTCTCTCTCTCTGTCTCAAATAAATAATTGAATCTTAAATAAAACATATGCCAGGCTTGTTTCCATTTTAGGACCTTTGCACTTGCTATTCTCTCTACTTAGAATGCTCTTCCCCCAGTTATCCTTCACCTTCAGACACTTGTTCGAGTGTCTCCTGTAAGGGATATCCTCTCTGCCCAGGGCCATTGGCCAGAGGGAAAAATGGGGCCTTGAAATCCAGCCTCAGTACATGGACACACAGTATGCACTCCATAAGTATTTGTTGAGTAAGTGAATGAATGAACGAAAGAAGGAACTATTAAATTGGACACACGTGATTCCTGATTCAGTATAAATCCTTAAAGAGGAAAGGTGTTTCTTCACTTGTGTATCTAGAGCCTCTCACACTTGCGTCAGAGTCTCCAGTTATTATGCAGAACACTGTTAGTTCCTCTCTCCTTTCTTGGCTCACAGGTTGTGCTCAATGGAGCTTGCTGAGAATAAGAAGCCCAGTAGCTCTTTATGATCTTTCCTCCGTTGCACAAAGTCTTGGCCAAGGCTGTAGAGATTACTATGATGTTCTTAGTGACCGGATTACATTCTTAAACCAAAACCACATCTTCCTTGGTTTCTGTAAGGAAGCAGGAAAAGGGATTGTATTATCCTTCTTTTTAATTTTTTTTAAGATTTTATTTATTTATTAGAAGTAGTCTTTTTTTAAAAGATCATTTATTTATTTATTTGACACACACAGAGAGAGAGAAAGAGAGAGAGAGAGACAGCAAGAGAGGGAACACAAGCAGGGGGAGTGAGAGAGGGAGGAACAGGCTGGGGCTCGATCCCAGAACCCTAGGATCACGACCTGAGACCGGGGCAGATGTTCAACAACTGAGCTTCCCAGGCGCCCCTGTAAACAGATTATTCTAACCTATGCTATTGGGACAACTGGTTAACTAGCTGGAAAAAAAAATTAGTTGGATTCTCTACCTCAATTATTAAATCAAATAGATAAAGTTCAGATGTTTTGGCACTGAAATGTAAAAAATTGAAACTGGGCCTAAAAGAAAATACAGTGAGTATATGGATGAGAGAGACATTTCTAAGCACAAAACAAAAGTCATAAATCATAAAGGAGAATAGATAAGTTTGACCTATACATGAATTTAAAAAGCTTCTATGTGGCTATTTAGGAGTCATTACAGATGGGGTAGACTATAAAGAAAAACAAGAAATGTTTCGTACAAAATTCTGTATAAAGGTAATTTTGGGGGAGAAAGTTACTCAGGATTTTACCCCTATAAATTATCCCATGAAGTGAATAATACAAATTTCTAAAGATATATTTGCGGAGTATTAATACCAGTATTGTAAATGAGATATATATTATATATACATATAAATAAATGAAATAGAAGTTCATTAATAGGGATCTGGTTAAATAAATTATGACATACATACAAACAAAGGAATTCTACACACACATTAAAAGTGATGTTAGTCTAGTGGCGCCTGGGTGGCTCAGAGGGTTAAGCCTCTGCCTTTGGCTCAGGTCATGATCTCAGGGTCCTGGGATCAAGTCCCACATTGGGCTCTCTGCTCAGCGGGGAGCCTGCTTCCCCCTCTTTCTCTGCCTGCCTCTCTACCTATTTGTGATCTCTCTCTGTCAAATAAATAAATAAAATCTTTTAAAAAAATGATGTTAGTCTAGCTATATTAACATGAAAGATATCCACAATACTTTTTCACATGAAAAAGGAGATTAGAGAACGTTGTGTGTACAATGGTCCTGTCTGTGTACATAGTTAAGTAAAGAGAGAGGTATGTGGAAGGAACTATTAATAGCTATTATCTCTGGATAATGTTATTTGTGGACACACCGCCTTCCTCTTCATATTTTTTTAATTACTGGATGTTTATTAATACAACATACCATTTTGTCTATAGAATAGTTTTGTTTTTAAAAGTTGAAATATAAAACAGTGTTTTCATTAATTAAAAATAATTAAACATATCCCATCCCTATTGACCCAGGATATTCATATACCTCTAGAGTTGTAGCATTACCTTTCCTTCTCCCACTCTGTACCTCAAGTCCATGATGACCCCCAACCCCACATATATGTTTGGGCCCCAGCATTGTATCTTCTTTCTTGTGGCTGAACTGCATAATATCCTGTCTCATTACTAGAACCATTCTAGAAACTCTGATTGACTGGACTCCTGGCATACCACCTAACTTTTACATCAGTAAGAATAATTATGTGAAAGGAACAGACTATCCTAAAGCATAGAACAGAAGGGAATCTCACCCTCCTAGATATTAAAATGTATAACAAAACAACTATAATCAAAATACTGTAGTACCCTTCCGTAAATTGGATTATGATAAATGGTATAGAAGTAATGACAGAATTTAGTACATGATGAAAAGAAACACCACTGAAATAAGTGAGTGAAGATTACTTAATAAATGTTATTATAGTAGTTTATAGTCCAAAGTAACCTCTAGATACATGATGAATGAAATACTAAAATATAGTAAAATATATTAAAAAGTAATGAAATAAAATAGAATTTAGTATCAGATCTTGGAAGGAAAATCCTTCTAAGCATTAATGCAGTAGGATAAATGTCAGCAAATCAAGTCTATGAAAATTTGGATTTTGTACTCAATCCAAATGGTCCAATCACTAAATTGCTATACTTGAAATAGATATATAGAAAATATGACTAACTAGGAGTTAATATATACCCAACTCATATAATTTATATAAAAACTTAATACCTCTGTAGATAAATCTTTGAAAACTATACACAGTGAGAAAGATAGAGGATAGGATTTTATGATGTTAAGACAGAGAAGGCCTTCCCAAGGAGTACATGAAACCCAGAATACCTGAAGGGAAACACTAATAGATTTGACTACATAACATTTTTGAAATTTCAAATAGCAAAATGAATAAAGTTAAAACACAAATGTGAAGAAAATATTTGCAACAAATATCAAAGGATTAATATTCATGACATATAAATGGCTCCCATGAATCAGAAAGATATCATAGGGAGAAAATGAGCAAAGTTATGAAGACACTTCCTAGAAAAAAATTCAAATGGCTATATATATATATGTGCATATATATATATATGGGTTTTAACTTCATAGATTCATTTATGAATGGATTTTTTCAAATAATACAATACAGTATTATAAATATATTTTGTCTTATGATTTTAATGTAATTTTATTTTCTCTAGCTTTATTATAAAAATTCAGTATATAATACATATAATATATAAAATATGGGTCAGTTGATTATTTATGTTACTGGTAAGGCTTCCAGTCAACAATAGGTTGTTAGTAGTTAAGTTTTGGGGGAGTTAAAAGTTACATATGGATTTTTTAACTGCATGATGGTGTGGGTGCTCCTAACCTCCAGCATTATTCAAGGGTCAACTGTATATCTGAGGGTGTAAATACATGGAATTTTATAACCTCAGTAGTAATTAAAGATATGCAAATTTAAATAAGATAGTACTGTTTGACTATCAAGTGGGAAATATTTTAAAAGAAAAAAAATGTGCAGTGTTATCATATAAAAGTAAAACCCAAACTGTGGTAGCTAGTCTCCAAAGAGGGCCTCCAACAACAATAAAATTCTTCCTTTCCCTCTATGTGTACGCTGCTCCTTAGATCAAGAGGTGAAATTTATTTCCCCTCTTACTGAATCCAGCCTGGCCCTGTGACCGACTCTACCAAAATATTTTCAAAATGGATATGTTCTAGGTTGTGAATCCAGGCCCAAAAGAACTGGTTACTTGTTCCTTTTTTCTTGGAATACTTTCTTAGAACCCAGTTGCTATGGTGGAAGAAGCCCAAGCCACATGGAGAAGTCACGTGAATTGAGCCAAAATGCTCAGGCTGACAGTCCCAACCAAGTCTGCATCCACCACCCCCAACGAAAATGAATCTTCCAACCACAAATGATTTTGATCACTAATGAACAGGACCCAATTAATATTTTACAATCTAATCAATCGATCAGAAATTTCTCTTTCCTAGGGAAGATATGGAGGAGTTGGAAGGGGTGGGAAAATGATTAGTAAACCCAATCCACCAGTAGTTGGTTGGGGCACTTATTTTGCTCATATGCTCAGTCTCTGATAAGGCTCTGAGTGGAGCCCATCAGGTCTATAACTAAGCTTTGAGACAGGCTCTGGACACTGCAGCTCCCATATAGACTTGGAGCCTGCAATCTGTTTCAGACTTGGCCCCCTGTTCTTTGAGATGACTTGGCCATGTATCATACCTTGATCCACCTATAAGATAAATCACAGCTTCCCACAAGCTATAAGAAGGAATAACCTGCTTAGAGCCCACTTACCTCCTCTATGAGTAGGAGAGGAGAACTAGTAAGGAACAAACTAAAGCAGTTACCTTACTTTCTACTGGTTAGAAGCCACCAGCATTTGGAAAGGGAAGTCAAGATGCAGTCATCCACCAAGGATAAATAATGGTCCCTCAGTAGGTTCCACTGCCCATATATGCACTTGAACTCTCCCTGCTTCTGGATTAGGTAAGAATGATCGAGGAACCTGTGGAAATCTGTTTTCTGCCCAATATCTCTTTCTCTATGGAGAGCATTCCCTTCTCTGTCCTTAGCAGTTCTGGTAATATTATCAATCATAGTACTGTACCCACATCATGCGGCAGGGGTGGCAAAGTGCCCTAGGGCTAGACAGTTGTGGTCCTTCCTCCTACTGCCCACAGTAGTGAAATGAAGAGTCATATGACACAATTATAGACAATCAGCGTCACTACATGAGATGTGCTGGAACCATGGATGAAGAGCAAGGCTCTATGTTTTTCTGGAACCGAAAGTTGTCAGAATCATTAAGTCAAAGGCTTTGTGTGTTCTTTTTTCCTATCACGGAAGAGAGCTAAGAGAGTGTTTAAGAAATAGGGCCTAAAGGGGCGCCTGGGTGGCTCAGTTGGTTAGGCAACTGCCTTCGGCTCAGGTCATGTTCCTGGGGACCCGGGATCGAGCCCCACATCGGGCTCCCTGCTTGGCAGGAGGCCTGCTTCTCCCTCTCTCACTCCCCCTGCTTGTGTTCCCTCTCTGGCTGTGTTTCTCTCTGTCAAATAAATAAAATCTTAAAAAAAAAAAAGAAAAGAAATAGGGCCTAAGGACGTTGTTTGAATACCTAGATCGAGCCATGCTTGAAGCTAATACTAATCCTAGGGCTTTTCAGTTAATTGAACCAACAAATTCCCTTTCTGCTTAAGGGGGAATTTGGAGTTGGGTTTCTGTCAGCTGTACTTAAAGAGTCTTGACTAGCAAAGATCACTATCCTTGATCTTTCCTTGACACCTGTATCCTGAATTACATGAAAGGGAGAACAATAATTATTCACCCTTATCCAGCCAGAATATATTCATTCTTCAGAGTTCTTGATCATCAATTCTAGGAGGGATTAAGGAGGGCAGGGAAATTCTCTTCATTTTTCATATGTAGCATTTGAGAGATAGAAAGATGAAGGGCTTCTGATAACTCCATAGCTATTCAATTAAAAATGTATACTGAGTAGCTATTATATAATTAGCACTATGCTTACCATTATGTGAAAATACAGGATCATCACGATCATCAAGTAAGGGATCTCAGGGAGACAAGATATGTATACACGCAACACCTAAATCACTCTTCCAGGCTCAGTATATTTTAAAGGCTAAAATAAAATGCATGAATAGCATGTACCATAAAAATTTGAGAAATTTCAGAGTTTCCTGGTCAGATGTTAGAAAACCCCAAAGAAGAACTTGGAAAGTATCAGTATGCTGAAATGATTGGCAAATTTGGCTCCTAGGGCAAAGGGACAGGTGGAAACTCTGGAGACCCACAGTTTATTCCATTCCCATTTGTATGTCCTCTATATGTTCCACAAAGCCCGAAATCTGTTGTTGCTCTTATTTACATTTTATTTTTTCCACTCCCCATGTGTCCCTCAAAGACAAGAACCATGCCATATTCATCAGTGATTCTCTGGCATGAAGCTCAGCAACTGGTGTAGCATAGATGGTCAGTAGGTGGGTGATGGATGGATGGATGGAGGGATGAGTGAATGAGGCAGCATCATCTAGTTCCAAGCCATCAGAGACCCACAGACCATTCCTGTTCTTCCTTCCCACACTTCCTGTCTAACTTTCCTCTCTACCATACAGATGCAATTAAACGTATGTTATTTGCCAGGATACAAGATGCAAATAAGTAAGTGCTGGAGAAGTAACAAATTAGAGTCACTGTCCTACCTATTTCCCTAGGCCCTGAAGTCTGGGCTCTGCCAAGGGCTCCCTGCCCAGGGACAGAAGCTGCTGTCCTTCTCTTGGCAGCTTGCTGTGCTGACAGCTCTAATTGCTAAATGAACAGTCTGTGTTTCTAGTGAGATAGAGGTTCTCAAGAGAGTGTTTACTCCTGCGGCCCTGGGAAGGGAACACAATATTGCACAATCAGAAACTACCACCTCAGCAGGAGAGGTCACTGCTAGATTTTCCATTACAGGAGGGGCAAATTTGGAACCTGGAGGCATTCTTGAAATTTTGGTTCCCATTGTATAGTGGGATCCTTCTGGTCATTGAGAAGGTGAATGTGTTTTGCTTTCAGAATACAAACTATTATAGAGAAATAATGGCTTGCAAAACAGAAATTGTGTCATAGTAGTAAAATTTTATGGGTTCTGCAAACATATTCACACATGAATCTTTAAAGACCATCCATAAATAAATATTTTGGGGTTATGTGGGGGTAGGGAAATCAAGAATTCTAAAATGTGACCCTTAAAGAATTATTACTGAGGACTAGATTAGGCAGTCACAATGACATAATTAAAAATGCTATGCAAGAAATGATAAGGATCACAGATACAAACACTCAGAAAAAGAAAGAAATCATCACTCCCAATGTCCTTAAGGTAGATCAATTTGTAAATGAATATTTAGATTATTGAAATCAGAAAACACTTAGGGAACTATTGGAGAACTTAAGAAACTATTTTATCAGCTAGCTCTGATTCAGATTTAATTTGCAGAGTCTACATTAAAGATGTTTAGTTAAAAGTTTCTGGTCAGTCCACAATAGCCAAACTGGAAGGAGCCAAGATGCCTTTCAACACTGAATGGATAAAGAAGATGTGGTACATATATACAATAGAATATTTACTCAGCCATCAGAAAGGATGAATACCCACTATTTGCACCGACATGGATGGAACTGGAGGGGATTATGCTAGGTGAAATAAGTCAAGCAGAGAAAGACAATTATCATATGGTTTCACTCATATGTGATACATAAGAAATAGCATGGAGGACCGTAGGGGAAGGGAAGGAAAACTAGAGGGAAATGAACCACAAGAGACTATGGACTCTGGGAAACAAAGAGAGGAGGTGGGTGGAATGAAGTAGCTGTGATGGGTATTAAGCAGGACATGTGTTGTGATGAGCACCGGGTGTTATATGCAAATAACGAATCATTGAACACCATATTAAAAACTAATGATGTACTTAATACAGTGGCTAACTGAACATAATTTAAAAAATAAACTAAAAAATAATAATCTAAAAAGGCAGACGCTTAACCAACTAAGCCACCTGGGCACCCCGTTCAATGTTTTTTTAGAGGAAAAGTTGCACACTATGTGGAGAGGGGTGGAGAAGGACAGAAGATGATCACATACCACTTGCATACTTGACTGAGGAAAACAAAGACTTTCAGTTAACTGGACCCACTCTTCTTTAAATAGTTGGGAGGAAGAAAAGAAGTGATGCTGCTGAGGTTGAGATGGAGGGAGGGATAGTGACCCAGAAGACCACTTCATTCTAGCTGTCCTTGCGGGCAAAATGTCCAGAGCCAGCTGCTGTTAGTCCCATGCTGCTCGCACTGTGTTCCTTGGCCTCTCCATAAGCAAAGCATCCATTAAAAGACTCATGCCTGCCACCCATCAGCATTTCTTGGGCCCCTGGAGCCGGATGTACACCCCCCACAGAGGGCGTGAGGAGCTGCCCTGTTATCAGCTGTTATCACCTCCCTCTCCCTAGAACAAGTGTTCAGATGAACAGGTGCTCAGCCTGAGTTCTTGCCAAGCAGCTGAATTCCCTCTTCTAGCCTGAAGCTGAAGCTCTTCTCACTAACCACAACACCAATTCCCCAGTGAGACCCCAGTGACCTTTGTAAAGAACTTTTACCAGGGTTACTGAGGCCCCAATAAAGCTCATCACCACATCTGGGGGCATCAAATATTAGGAATGCTCATTTACTCCTTTTATACTCTGAAAGCACCACATTTGACTCATTTAGAAGGTAAGGTGATTTGGTAGGTCCCTGGAAGTTGCTTTATAATCCAGAGGGTGTAGGCTTTGTTTATCTAACTTTCTCTGAGCCAGTCTGACATTTTATATCTCTAGACTCATAGCTTATAGCAAAGTTATAGAGGCAACTATATCCCAGAGGAGTGTCCGGTCTGGTACCTTAACCCTGTGCCCATTTCTCAAGGAAGATGACCCCAGTGCAGGTCAAATGATATCCCAGGGAATGGGAATTCTGGCCTAAAATCAGCTTGTAGGTGCTGTTTCCATCTGACAGTAGGGTACACCTCCTGTCACAGACTGTGGGCAGCTGCCACAATGCGGGAATGTTCTATTCACACCAGGAAGGCTGCCTCTTTTAATGTTCAGAGTTTTCAACCTCATTCACTCCAGACAGCCAGCTAGACCCTTTCCCTGAAGTTCAGGGAGCAGGTGCTCAGGGTGATATTCTGTCACCATGATCCTTGACTAGCTCTAACTAGCCCTAAAAATGGTCCCCAAAGAATCAAAGTTGACAACCTGCACATTACCACTATATGAGACTCACCCTGACGTCAAGAAGTGCCTGGGAATCCCGAAGACTTAATGCATCCTCCCCGTGCTTCCTTATGTGTTTCTGTCCCAAACTCCTATCAGACATTTTCCATATCAGCCCCTTTCTGAACCTCCATAGCCACTGTGTTAGTCAGTGAAGACCTACTTGTTATGGCCCATTTTCTTGTCCCCCTCATAAGGGCCCACTCCTGTGCCTCAGTTCCCTCTGGCACTCCTTGTGGGAAGAAACTTCCATTCCTTCCCCCATGTTCACTCACTCCATGTTGGTTCTATCAACTGGCTCCTACTCTGCATTGTCCCTAGGTTGAACTCCCTAGTGTATGGTGTCTACTTTTGCCCCCAATTCTGGTCTCTGTTTTGTGGCTCCAGGCCACATAAACATGGGAAAGAGGTGCTCTGCCCACATACTATGCCTGGAACCCACCAAAGCCTAATCTGATTTAATCTGGCATTAGTCCTTGTCTGGTTTAGATACCTTCTGACAGCAGAGGTTTAGATGCCCAGAGTCCCAGACTTGCAGCTGGAGGATAAATTCCAAAGCTGTGTCCAAGGATGGGTGCCAACACTGAGGAACTTGGCCAGTCTAGTCATCATGCAAGGAGCCAGAGGCAAGTAACAAGACTCCAAGACCAGGCCAGGAAGCTGGGGAACATGAGAGTAAAGATGAGCAGGGCGGATGCTGCAAATAGAAACTCTACCAACAGGGTTCCCATATTCACACCTTAGGGCTTTATAATTAAATGTCTATAATCAAAGCTATGCTTACACATGTTTTACAAAATCAGCTGGTTTTATCAGACTTTTTTTTAAAAAATCAAACTTTTTTTTTTAAAGATTTTATCTGTTTATTTGACGGAGAGAAACACAGCTAGAGAGGGAACAGAAGAGTGAAAGAGGGAGAAGCAGGCTTCCCACTAAGCAGGGAGCCTGATGTGGGGCTCGATCCCAGAACTCCGGGCTCATGATCTGAGCCAAGGGCAGTCACATAACCAACTGAGCCACCCAGGCGCCCCTAAAAATTCAAACTTTTAACAAAAACCACCAGTCCCCTCCTTGACCCTTGCAACAACTTTTTTTCAACATTTTACTGATTGTGTGTGTGTGTGTGTGTGTGTGTGTGTGTACGTACCTATTTCTTTTATATATATAGCCTCATATATTAATAATTTGGCTATATGCTTAAAATTCTTAGAATTTTTTTTAGTTTCAGAGTAGTCTATCACTTTTCTTCTGTGAAATATGGAAAAATCACTTGATTGTGCTACTCCTTACTTTCTTTCTCCCTGTCCTCTTAGTGTGTTTAGGTCCCAAATTTTGTTAAATCCATTATTTAGTGTTACCATGATTATGACTATGTAAATATTGTCATAGAGGCAGCAGAGCATGATGATTAAGAGTAAGAACTCGGAAATAGATTACCCAGATTTGAATCCTGGCTTCACTGCTAGCTGTGTATAATAGGCTGAACAATGTCTCTTCAAAGATACCCACACCTTAATCTCTAGAGGGATATGTTACCTTATATGGTGAAAGGGAATTTGTAGAAGTGCTTTTGAAGTGGAGAGATTATCTTGGACTACCAAGTGGGTCCAGTATAATCACCAGAGTTCTTTTAAGAGAAAGGTAGGAGAATAGAGTCAGAGAGAGACGATGGAAGGTTGGAAGCAGAAGTCAGAGGGAGAGAAGATGCTCGGTTGCTTGCTTTGAAGATGGAGGAGGGCCACGGGCCAAAGAATGTGAGCAGCCTCTGGAAAGTAAGGAAGTGGATTCTCCCTGAGAACCTCCAGATGAATGCAGGCCTGCAGACAGACACCTTGATTTGAGTTCATTGACACTCATTTTGGTACTTCTGGCCTCCAGGACTGTAAGATGATAAGTTTGTGTTGTTTTATGCAATTAGGTTTGTGATATTTGTTGAAGTAACAAGTGGAAATGGATACACTGTGTGATCTTTTTGCTGAAGATTTCTTATCTACAAAATGAGTTGTTGTGAGAATTAAATGAGTTAGTAGATGTAAAGCGTTTAGAACAATGCCTAGCATATAGTGCTCTGTATATATTTTCTCTCATTGTTTGTAGCGAATCCACCAAGAGTAGATGATCATGTGCCTTTTCTTTTGTCCTTGACTGGTGCTTTTAATTCCTTCTGGGTCTTCTGTGATTTACTACTAACTCTCCCAGCTGTGAAATTGCCTTTCAATATGGCCATACATATAGGTGACATACCCACTCCCATTTTTCCTGGGGGCCATCACTTCTAGAACCCAGAGTTCTCTCCACTGCGATCAGGTTGCCCTCTAGGCCAGCTGCACATTACCCCTTCATTGTCATTCTGGGGATTCCCTTCATTCTTCTCTTCTGTTAGACCTGATTTCCTTAATTCTGTGCTTTCCTCCTTCATTCTTTTTTTTACTCCCAACTTAACTAGGATAGAATTGTGTCCCCTTTTCTCTTGATTTACTTTCTAATTGTGGTGGTGCACATCTTCCAATAGCCCCTGATAAGGGATACCTGAGAGATAAATTTGTTGAGAATTTGATTGTGTGAAATGTTTTTATTCCACCCTCACACTTAATTGATGGTATGGCTGGGTATAGCTTCTAGTGCCATAGACCTGTATCTCCCCCAAATTGTTGTGATGGTACTTGGAGGTGGGGCCTTTGGAAGGTCATGAGGGTGAAGACCTTATGAATAAGATTAGTGTCATTATGAAAGAGGCCCTAGAGAGATCCCTCATCCCTTCTGCCATGTGAGGATATAATGGAAAGGCTGCCATCTATGAACCAGGGAAATGGCTTTCACAAGATACTGAGTCTGCTGGCACCTTGATCTTGGACTTCCCAGCCATCAGAGCTGCAGACAACAGATTTCTGTTGTTTTTAAAACATCCAGTCTAGGCGGCGCCTGGGTGGCTCAGTTGGTTAAGCCACTGCCTTCGGCTCAGGTCATGATCCCGGAGACCCGGGATCGAGCCCCACATCGGGCTTCCTGCTCGGCGGGAAGCCTGCTTCTCCCTCTCTCACTCCCCCTGCTTATGTTCCCTCTCTAGCTGTGTTTCTCTCTGTCAAATAAATAAAATCTTTAAAAAAAAAAAAAACAAAAAAACCAAAAAAAACATCCAGTCTATTTTGTTATAGTAGCCCAAACAGACTAAGGCATTTAGGTTAGAATTAATTTCTCCCAAATTTTGAAAGTATTGCTCATTGGCTCTGTCTTCCTGTGTTACCTATGGAAAATCTGATTTTCTTAATTCCTAATTTTATGTGTATGACTTATTTCTGTCCAGAAATGTTTAGGATCATCTCTCTGTCCTTACTACTTTGCAAATGCTTTGACTTGAAATTGACTTGTAATAGAGAATCTGACTCCATTTTTTACATTTGACTGTTGATAATTTTTGATCCCCATGCCTCCCGCTTCTCCTCTTGCCCCACAGGAAGGCAAAGCAGTAAGCCCAGTGCTTCCTCCTTTGGGAAGCTCAAGTCATGCAAGACACCAGCTGGTCCGTGAAAACCCTTATCACAGCACTACTTAGTAACCACAATTAAAGCAAAAGTCAGTTGCCCCTCCCGACTCTCTCAAGACTATTCTGCCCCACGTAGGAGCCTGAGCATGAGACCTCATTATTGGCATAATAAATGTCTTAAGGCACTCTTGGGACATGTCTGGTATCATCAGTATTGACATCCAAATCCGTTCATCATTTGCAGAGGAACCACAATGTGGCTCCACCTCTAACTAGCTGAATGATTTGGACAAATTATATAATCTTTTTTATTTCAGTTTATCTGTTTGTAAAATGGGGATAATAACAGTACTCCTGTTGTTTTGAAGATTAAATGGATTAACCCATGTTAAGGACTTAAAGCAGTGCCTGGCACATAGTAAAAATTTAACAAGTGTTTCTACTGCTGTGAAACTTTTTAATTTAAAGTTTGAGGCACTTGTTGAGTTCTTTCAATTAAAGGACTCAGGTTAATTCAGTTATGACACATATTTTTGGTATCATTTAATTCATATTCTTTCTTCTATTCTTTACTTCTGAAAACTTTCTCACACTTTGTCTCCTATTTTCCATCAAATTTGCTTTTTGTTTTGCTTTATGGGACATTTCCTCAACTTTATCTTACAGCTTTATTTTCCATGGCCTTTATGTCCATTCTCCTTTTTAAATATATATATTTAAAAAAAGAAAGGGGGGGCGCCTGGGTGGCTCAGTGGGTTAAAGCCTCTGCCTTTGGCTCAGGTCATTATCTCAGGGTCCTGGGATTGAGGCCCGCATCGGGCTCTCTGCTCAGCAGGGAGCCTGCTTCTTCTTCTCTCTCTGTCTGCCTCTCTGCCTACTTGATCTCTCTCTCGGTCAAATAAATAAATAAAATCTTTAAAAAATATATATGTATATATATTATTTTTAAGTCATCTACACCCAACATGGGGCTCAAACTTACAACCCCAAAACCAAGAGTCACATACTCTACTGAGTGAGCCAGTCAGGTGCCCCTCCAGTCTTCTCTTTTTAATTAATAGTAGATCCCTGGTTTGTTGGTTTTTTTTTAATATTTTAACCCAGGTGCCCGATCCCTGGTTTTTAACTAGCCTCTTGGCCATCCCGACCTGGCACAATGAGAAATATTTTCTGAGCATCAAAGGACACTATCAACAGAGAAAAAAAGCAACCCACAGGATGGCAGAAAATGTTTACAAATCCTGTATCTAATAAGGGCTTAATATCCAGAATATGTACAAAACTTCTAATACTTGAAAACAAAAAACCCCATCTCCATTAAAAAATGTGCAAAGGACTTATATAGACATTTCTCCAATGAGTCTGAAAAGCATATGAAAAGATGTTCAGGGGCACCTGGGTGGCTCAGTTGGTTAAGCGACTGCCTTCAGCTCGGGTCATGGTCCCGGAGACCCGGGATCAAGTCCCACATCGGGCTGCCTGCTCGGCGGGAAGCCTGCTTCTCCCTCTCTCACTCCCTCTGCTTGTGTTCCCTCTCCGGCTGTGTTTCTCTCTGTCAAATAAATAAAATATTTAAAAAAAAAAAAAAAAAAAGAAAAGATGTTCAACATGACCAATAATTGGGACAGTGCAAACCAAAAATGCAAGATACCACTGCACACTCATTAGAATAGGTATTATCACACACAAAAAAGGAGAAAATAACAAGTGTTGGTGAAGATGTGGAGAAATTGGAACCCTTTTGTACCGTTGGTGAGAATATAAAATAGTACAGCTGCTGTGGAAAATAGTATGGAGGTTCCTCAAAAAATTAAACCTAAAATTACCATATGATCCAGCGATTCTGCTTCCGGGTATATACCCACAAAAACGGAAGGCAGGGACTTGAATAGGCACTTGTACACCAATGTTCATAGCGGCACTATTCACAAAAGTCAAATTTCATTGATGGATGAATGGATAAACAAAAGATGTTATATAGGGGTGTCTGGGTGGCTCAGTCCTCAAGCATCTGCCTTTAGCTCAGATCATAATCCCAGAGTCCTGAGATTGAGCCCCATATGAGGCTCTCTGCTCGGCGGGAAGCCTGCTTCTCCCTCTCTCATTCCCACTGCTTGTATTCCCTCTCTAGTTGCGTTTCTCGCTGTCAAATAAATAAATAAAATCTTAAAAAAAAAAGATGTTATGTATATACAATGGAATACTATTCAGCTTTAAAAGGGAATGAAATTCTGCTATATGCTACAATGTGGATGAATCTTAAATGTATTATGCTTAATGAAATAAGCCAAACACAAAAGCATAAATATTATATGATTCTTCTTATATAAGGTACCTATAATCCCCAAATTCATAGAGACACAAGTAGAATGGTGATTTCCAGAAGGTAGGGGAAGGAAGGATAGGAAGTTACTGTTTACTGGGTACAGAATTTCAGTTTAGGATGATGAAAACATTCTGGAGATGGATAGTGTGATGGTTGTACAACAGTGAATGTACTTATGAACTGTAATGAACTGTATACTTAAAAAGGGTATGAATGATAAAATTTATGTTATGTGTATTTTACCACACTAAAAATAAAAGATATTCTTTGAGGATGAAGATTTATCACCATGACAGAAATGGGATGTGTGGGAAGGATTGGTAGACTTCTCTTGTTTTCCTCTCTCCACTGACACTATCCTCTATAACTTTGTGACTGGTTATTGTCTACTCTCTCTCACTTTGGATGCCTATTTATTCTGCATACCATTATCAGATATCCACCTGCCTCCTTCCCTCCTTCATTGTCTTTTAGATTCCATAGTTTGGGCTAGGACAGTCTGTTGTAGTTCTTAGCTTCCTGCCTCCCAACTCTCAATATAATGTACCTTTTTTCTCTACTTTTAAGATTTTCTCTTTGTCATTAGTGATATCCAGTCACAAAGTTGTGGGACAGTGTCCATGGTAGGAAGGGAAACAACTGAAGCCCACCAACACCTCCCCACATCCCATTGTAGATACCCCGTAGTGCATCTTCATCCTTGAACAGTTTCTGATTGTGCAAGAGCATCATATGGATCTGAGGACCTTGTTTTTCAAAACTTTGAAATCATCTAAGCACCTCTCTCACCAAATAGTTGAAGGAAAAGAAGCAATGGAGGTTGGCAAAGTTATTTTGTAGTCAGATTTTTTTTTCCCTAAAGAAGGTAAGAATTTCTTGTAGGATCCACTTACATTATTTAAACAGATAAAATTAAAACAAGAGCAGGTGATCCTAAAATTATACCTAATAGCACAAATGTGAAATACATGAAGAAGTGTGACTAGTAATCCTGGTGTGCAAGGTAGTGGTCCTGCTTACCAGCCGTCTTCCTGCTCTTCACATTATTCCTATCTCTTTGCAATGGTGTTTCCTCAAGCAGATCTTAAACTGACCATTCTACCTAAAATAGTCATTCCTTAAACCATTCTTTAACCCTTGCTTTATTTTTCTTCATAGTACTCAGTTACAACATGACATTTTATTATTTATTGGTTACTTGTTTATTGTCACTCTCCTCCACTAGAGAAAAAAGTATCATGGTTGCATTTTCATTGTCTTATTCATATCATATAACCACAGTCTAGATGAGAGCCTGGAATGTCATATCATGTGCTCAACAAAATTTGTTGAATGGATGAATTTATTTACATATTAACTTTATTATAATATTTGATATATAGCTAACATTTATTGTTATTTAATCTGGCTTTATTTCACTGTCCCTTTATTTATTTAAGTATTATTTGAGAGAGAGAGTGAGTGAGAGAAAGCATGGGAGGGGAGAAGGTCAGAGGGAGAAGCAGACTCCCACAGAGCTGGGAGCCCAATGCGGGACTGGATCCCAGGACTCCAGGATCATGACCTGAGCTTAAGGCAGTGGCTCAACCAACTGAGCCACCCAGGCACCCCTCACTGTCCTTTTAATTTTTTTAAAAAGATTTAATTTATTTATTTATCAGACAGAGAGAAACACAGCCAGAGAGGGAACACAAGCAGGCAGAGAGAGAGAGAGGGAGAAGCAGGCTTCCCGCGGAGCAGGGAGCCGGATGCAGGGCTTGGATGCAGGGCTGGATCCCAGGTCTCCGGGATCATGACCTGAGCCGAAGGCAGTCGCTTAACCAACTGAGCCACCCAGGCGCCCCCATCCTTTTAATTTTTATTATTCATCCACTCATTGTGTAATTACTTACAAAGCCTCTACTTTATGTGCATAGTTAGCATGAGAGCTGGGGAGAGACAAAGTTATCAAGACTTCCTTGAAATCCCCCACTTCCTGAGGGATACAAGTCAAAGTCCTTCACAAACAAAAATGCAACACCCTAAATTCAAGGGGGAAATTTAAAAGCCCTCAAGAAGTTAGGTTTGTTTCTAGAAGTGTGAGAGAGTCCTCAGCTTCTTTCCAATCCTCTAAGGAGCCAAACTCCTCTACTTTTCCATTGTGAAGCACAGCGCCAGCTCCTATTCAGCCAGTTCAAAGCTCTTCCCTGGGTAATGGACAGTTAAGGAAATCCCACTGAAGCCCGCCCCCGGCCCTTCCTTGCTAGATGAATGGCGCAACCCGGTGGGAGGGGCCGATGGCCCAACCAATAGAAGGAAGCTCTAGCAGAAGCCTGTGTAAACAAACCCAGAGGTGCGGCGCCTTGGGCTCCTCCCCCACGTGGGGGCAGGACGCGTCCTTGGCTCAATGCCTATCCAGGAGTGGCGTAATACCCTTTCAGCCAATCAGAGCCTGTGTCTCCCGAAAGGGGGCGCTCCACCCCGAGAGAAAGAACAGGGAACGAAAAGACAGATATTAATGCCAATCGGAAGCTGGAACTTCTGAGGGAGTGGGCGGGAACTGCTTCGCATTTAGACCAATAAGCAACACACATGCCCTTCTAGGTGACTGAGCGGCATCATTTTCGGTCCAATAGGCGAATGGGGCGGTGCCAAGCAACCAATGGCTTGGGTTCGGGGGCGGAGTAAGGAGTCAGTGTGCTGTAAGGGGTAACCTGGAGAGTGGCTGTGGCTCTTCTCCGGTGCTGTGGCTCACGCTTTGGTACTGGAGACCGAGACTGTTCTGGCGACGGCGACCTCTGCGGCGACGGCTGAGGCTCTCGGAGGAGTGGCGGAGTACAATCTGGAGGAAGGGCTTCTGGTCAGCCCAGGTGGGCTCGGGGACCCGGGCTGTCGGGGAGAGGACCCGTGGGAAGCGCCGCTCTCCGGGCTCAGGGGGCGCCCTGCACCTCCCTTTCCGCAGCCGTCGGGACTGTGAGGGGCGACGCGCGCCTGTCCAAGCCCCAGTGGTGAGAGTAAGCCGGCGGGTCCTACGTCATGGCCATCGGCGAGAAGGGGCATCCGCTGGGGTTTACCCACTGCCTCTCTCGGGCTTTAGGGGGTCTTAGTCCCTTTCTCCCCGCCCAGGCGCTCAGTTCCTCCCCCGCCCCTCAACTTCCCAGAGTCCCCTCAGCCTCTTTCAGACTGAAACCTCTGGCTTGGCCGGTCCCCTCACTATCCCAGTGCAACATCGCGAGGCAAACTGACCGGTGTTGCATCCCCGGGTCCCCTCCCCAGCGGGGAGGGGGAGGAGTTGCGCGTTTTCACCCCCTCCCCACCACTGGCGGGCCCGGGGGCGTTAGCTGCGTTTCTTCTACTCCCTCCACCTCCCACTTTACTCCAGCTTTCGTTCTTGATACCAAATCTGAGTTAGGAGCCCTGGTCACTTCTCTCCTGCCTTCCGTTCTGCTGGTGAGTCTCTTAACCCTCCCACCCCCTAAATTTCATCCACATCTCTCATGGAAACTAACATTTAACACTTAGTCCTTCCAAGCAGCTGGAAGGTGTACGCAAGAGACGCAGAATACACAGTACAGGGAGCTTTGCAAGATTGGGAACTTTAATCGGTTTTGTTAATGGTAAAGTAGTCTTGCCTTCCTTAAAGTGGCATTTGATCATAATATCCTCTCTGAAAGCTTTGTCCCAGTATAGATGTTGTGGTGATAGTTTCTGAAAATGCAGGTGAAAAGGGTTTGGCCACAAGAAATTTAAAATACGTTATTTTTAGTAGGCAGTTTTCATTATACTTTTTTTCCCTTATTTTCTTCATTATATTTTAAATAGCTTAACTTCAGTGGCACAAAGCTTGCAGTGTAAGGGCCTTTCCACCCTAGTATATCATAAAATATACGACATAGTTTAGCTGTGTAGCACAATGTGATTTGACCACACCAAGACTATGGATACTACGGCATTGAATCTGTTTAAGAACAATATTCTCTTTTGCCCGTTCCCAGAGGATCTGTATTCACAGTTATAGTTTATCAGTTTGTGTTTTAATGATGTTGATTCTAGATAATAGTGCAAACTATGTTGTGCCTAAATAAAATTATGCCAAGAAATTTATGGGGAAAAGTCATTTTAGAATTTTGAAAATATTAATTTAGATATTGAACTATAAGAGTTTTGTTTTGAGAAAATAGAAGTATTGAATTAAGTGTGATGGGCCCCTCAGGCTATGTGTGTATGAGAAAGAAAGAGTGCGCAAGAGAAAATACACGTGTACAAAACTTTGTAGAGTCTAAAAGTACTTAGTTTTGTGACTTCCTATAAATTGGAATTATTTTTCTCAGTTCGCAGAGGTGAAATGTAAGCAGTGAGTTTAATATGTATACTGTGTTTTAGCCAGAATTTTGCAAATTTTTGTGAAAAATTCTCATTGTTTCTTTATTTTGTGTTAGATATATTTCCTTGTATTTTACTATGGTAAGACTCTACCTTGTGTACAGAGAAGTCTAGTAGAGTGAATTAAGAGGAATCTTTACTCTGAGAAGGCAGCACATTGCATTGTCTATAGACCATATGTTTGAGCCCGGTTAGTAAATCATGCCAAACAGAGGAAGACCTTAAAGCCATTCTAACAAATCCTCAGGTATTGAGGACAGTATGAATATTAATTACAGGATTATTAACAGTCATCAAAGAAAAGTCCTGGAAAAACTGCAGATCTATGAGTTGGTTGCTATTATGAGTTGGTATAGGCTGTGGTTGAAAACTAAAGTTATTTTTTTTTCAGTCTTTTCAGGTGTATTTGTGCTTAGTAATTACTCGTTTGCAGATTTAAAAGATTTTAACTATGATTTCTTCCTGGAGAGCTTGTCTTTAAGGAGCCCACAGTTTAATGGGAGAGAGACCTATAAACCAAGAATTAAATGCAGAGAGAGAGGTTCTATAATGCAGGGTAGGTAGTTTGCAGGGCACAGAGAAGCGCTGTGACCAGGTGTTCTGGCCTCATCTCCTGTTCTAGACTTTCTGCAGTGCATTTCCTAAACCTATCTGTTTATGTTACACACTTGGGTCTCTCTCTATAGGTGCTGTTCCCTCTCCTTAATTAGCCTTTTCCATACCTTATATGCCTAGTGAGGTTCTATTTCAAAATCTCTTGAAGCCTGACACTGGCCTGAACTCCATCCAAATAATTGTGTTCTATATCTTTCTGTTACTTCATTGTAAGTAATTATCTTTGGTTCTCATTATTTATAGCAATTTTGGTCTGTAAAATCACCTAGAACACTAAATTAGTAAATACTTAACCACTGCTCCTAGGCAAAAAATATGTTCATATATATACATCTTAAATAGATTATAATCTTACATAAATACAGTTCATCCTGGAAAATTCTATTTTCTTTATTTTATAAAAGAGAAAATGAGGTTCCGAAGTGTTAAGTGACTTCCTGAGGCCACCCTCTAACAAGTGCCAGAGTTAGGCTTCAAACCTGTCTAACTGGCCCCTGAGAGGGAGCTTCTTGTACTACGCTGCACTGCCCCCTACCATCTGTGTCCTCTAGTCATCCCTGTATGACATTGGAAACACAAATGCAGAGCACTGCCTGGTTCTACTTAGCTTAGAATGTGTTGAAGGCTGCCTCAATTTTTACACTTTGTGCATGTCTGTGGATGACTGAGAAAGCACGGAGAGTGTTGGCTTTGTGGTTACAAAGACACTTTAGCAAGTAGGAGAATTCGCAAATACAGGATCCATAAAAAAAGTGGAGATCAACTGTACTTGTAAATGACCTCTGGAGTCTATTTCATGATAACCCTTCTTTTTTTTTTTTTTTTTTTTAAGATTTTATTTGACAGAGAGAAACACAGCCAGAGAGGGAACACAAGCAGGTGGAGTGAGAGAGGGAGAAGCATGCTTCCCACCGCGCAGGGAGCCCGATGTGGGGCTCGATCCCTGGGATCATGACTTGAGCGGAAGGCAGTCGCTTAACCAACTGAGCCACCCAGGCGCCCCGCATGATAACCCTTCTTGGAGTCTGCTGTAGAATGTTCCTTTAGCTTTTTCAAGAATTTGTTCACTTACTGAACAAATATTTATTTATTAAGCACTTACTGTAAGCTAGGCTTTGTTTTAGACTCTAGTGAACAAACAGAAGCTCTTGTCCTTACTGATATTATATCTGAGTAAGAGAAACAGACAGCTGATAGCTCAGGGGAGAAGTCCAGGTTGGAATGATAAATTAATTTGACCAAAGTAAAACCTGATGTGCCCCCTCCCACTTCACATCTCCTAGCATATGACTTCCAGAACATTTCTGTTTTACTGTGTGCATAAACTCTTCCTTTTAAGCCTCTCTCCATTAACCTTTGTCAACCTGTAAGTGTAATCAGTTGATTTTGAGGCCATTTACCTAGCAGGATTTTCTATAAGTATCAGGCTGATTTGGTCTTTGATTTCTGGCTTTGCCATTTACCAACTGAGGGACTGTGGTCAAGTCATAGAACTCTTAAGCCTGTTTCCTAATTTATTTACTTTTCTTTTTTTTTTTTTTTTTTGAAGATTTTATTTATTTGACAGAGAGAAACATAGCCAGAGAAGGAACACAAGCAGGGGGAGTGAGAGAGGGAGAAGCAGGCTTCCCGCCAAGCAGGAAGTCCGATGTGGGACTCGATCCCAGGTCTCCGGGATCGTGACCTGAGCCGAAGGCAGTCGCTTAACCAGCTGAGCCACCCAGGCACCCCTGTTTCCTAATTTCAAAAGTAGTGATATGATGTGTTAGGCCCTTGTCGATTGAAAGGAAGAGGCATGCACATATTACTTTTGATGATGAGAGTTTAATGTAAATTTAAATGGGAGATCATCTCAGCAGCCATATTGTCCCTTGGCCCTACTGATTTCAAAACCTTAAAAAACAAGAGCTGAGCATTATTTAGAATAGGATTTGGGCTCTGGAAACATGCCTTCTTTTACTTTGCTCACCTAATGTTTGTATTTCCCAAGGAAGAACTTGATTGGATTAGTTTGTCATCTAAAATAGAAGACCTCATTGGGTAGAATTTTGAGCCAAGACATGTCCTACGTGATCTCTCTCAAGCAGCCTATAGATTGTCTTTAGTTAGGGCTCTGAGTGCTATTCCAGTTGCTTGTGGCCCAAGAAGTAGGATTGGTTTCATCCATTATCTGTGGTACAGATCTTAGAATATATAATACCACTTGAAGACAGTTTTTTCAGAAGACAGTTGAGAGTATAGCTGTCCTTAGAGCTTTAATTTGTCTATTAAAGAAAGTAACAAAGCAAACATATGTCAAATAATCCGTAAGTCTTCCTTTTGGTATTACATTTAATATTATTACAGTTGTTTATATGGCTATCTTCTTACTAGACTGTGAGCTCCATGAATGCAGGAATGCGGGGTCTACATCTTCATTTTCTTTTTTCTTTTCTTTTCTTTTTTTTTTTTTAGATTCTATTTATTTGAGAGAGAGAAAAGGAGGGCGCAAACAAGGGGAGAAGCAGAGGGAGGGGGATAAGCTGACTCCACACTGAGAGCAGAGACATGAGGCTTGATCCCATGACCCTAAGGTCATGACCCAAGCTGAAATCAAGAGTTGGATGCTTAACTAACTGAGCCACCCAGGCGCCTCTCCACATCTTCATTTTTCTGTCCATGGTGCTTATGTAGAAATAGATGCAGAAGTGTCTGCAGAGAAATTGAGAAATTCCTTACTCTTCCTGAAAGGATGGGAAGATAGGAAGGCTTCCCAAAGAAGGTATTGTTTAACCTGATTCTTAAAGGATGAGTAAGAATGTTTTCCAGGTGAGGCAGCATTCTAAGCAGGCACCGGTAAGTACAAAGGCACAGAGATATAAACAAACAAAAATCACCTAAGGAAGAGACCATGAATGAGCTTGGCTAGATGATGTGTCACAACTGAATTAAGTCTGACCACTGCTGCTCCGTACTAGAGGCAAGTTTTAGGGAGAGAGTATAATATTCTCACACTATAGGCAAGGTTTCGCTAACAGTTTAAAAATACAAGAATTGAATTCTGGGGAACTGTTATACCTGAAGAAGTGACTTTGTTTACTTGTTCATCATGAAGCCCATATGTGCCCTACAATGTTCAAGGTGCTAAAAATACAATCAAACTTGTTCTCAAGGACCTCACCATCTAGCAAGGAGACAGATGGATGAGCTGATTTATCGTGTGTTAAGTGAGATAATAGAGATATAAATAAATGCTGTATAAACCAGGAGAAAGGAGTGATTAGTAATATAGAGAGCACTGGGGAAGATTTCTCAAATGAGATATTTGAGCAAAGCTTTGGTGAGTGAAGAGGAAGGAGTTCACTAGATTGAACATAAGAACTTTTTTTTTTAATCTTTTTTTTTTTTAAGATTTTATTTATTTGACAGAGAGAAACACAGCCAGAGAGGGAACACAAGCAGGGGGAGTGAGAGAGGGAGAAGCAGGCTTCCCACTGAGCAGGGAGCCCGATGTTGGACTTGATCCCGGGTCTCCGGGATCATGACCTGAGTCGAAGGCAGTCGCCCAACCAACTGAGCCACCCAGGCGCCCCAGGAACTTTTTTTTTTTTTTAAGATTTTATTTACTTATTTGACAGAGAGAGAGATCACAAGTAGGCAGAGAGGGGGAAGCAGGCTCCCCGCTGAGGGGAGAGCCTGATGCGGGACTCAATCCCAGGACCCTGAGATCATGACCTGAGCCGAAGACAGAGGCTTATTAACCTTCTCAGCCACCCAGGTGCCTGAGCATAGGAACTTTTTAAAGAATTAATACTTTTGTGTTAGGAAAGATTTAAGAACTATCCATTTTTGCCATGTCTGTTGCAGATGTTCAATTAATAGCTACTTTTATTCAAGCAGTTAGTCTAAGCACAAGATGTAAATAGTTATGCCATAGTAGAAGAATTCTGTGTCAAAATAAACTGGGTTAAACAGAGGTTTCTGGGATGCAGGACTTCTCTAGAGCCTTTATTAAATATTAATGTCCATGGTAAACTGTGGATCTCCAAAAGGAGTGCATTGTATTTAATCATGGTCTTTCCACCCATCTGAAACTTATCTAGTTATATTTTAGAAAAGAACTGTATGAGACATAGTTTGAGGAATGATGAATTAAATATACTTTGGGGCACTTAGGCATCCGACTTTTGATTTTTGCTCAAGTGATGATCTCAGGGTTGTGAAATTGAGCCCTGCGTCAGGCTCTGTGCTGACCATGAGCTGGCTTAAGATTCTCTCTCTCCCTGGGTGTCTGGGTGGCTCAGTGGGTTAAAGCCTCTGCCTGCAGCTCAGGTCCTGATCTCAGAGTCCTGGGATTGATGCCCACGTCGGGCTCCCTGCCGAGCAGGGAGCCTGCTTCCTCCTCTCTCTCTGCCTACTTGTGATCTCTCTCTGTCAAATAAATAAATAAATCTTTAAAATTTTTTTTTCCTCTCTCTCCCTATCCCTCTTGCCCCTCCCACATTCCCTCTATTAAAAATAAAAATTAGGGCGCTTGGGTGGCTCAGTTGGTTACCCGACTGCTTTCAGCTCAGGTCATGATCCTGGAGACCCGGGATCGAGTCCCCCATCGGGCTTCCTGCTCAGCGGGAGGCCTGCTTCTCCCCCTCTCACTCCCCCTGCTTGTGTTCCCTCTCTAGCTGTGTTTCTCTCTCAAATAAACAAATAAAAATCTAAAATAAAATAAAATAAAATAAAATAAAATAAAAATTAAATTAAAAAAACTTTTTAAAATACACTTTAACAAACCAAGATTTATCAGTGGTCTCCACGTGCATTATAAAATAACCTGTATAATTTTTTAAAAGATTTTATTTTTTTTATTTGACAGAAAGAAACACAGTGAGAGAGGGAACACAAGCAGGGGGAGTGAGAGAGGGAGAAGCAGGCTTCCCCGCCAGGGACCCTGGGATCATGACCCGAGCCAAACACAGATGCCTAACGACTGAGACTCCCAGGCTCCCTAACCTGTATAATTTTTTTTAAGGTTTTATTTATTTATTTGACAGAGAGAGAGAGAGCACACAAGCAGGGGGCAGTGGGAAAGGAAGAAGCAGACTCCCTGCCTAGCAGGGAGCCCATCATGGGATTCCATTCTGAGCCAAAGGCAGACACTTAACTGACTGAGCCACCCAGGCGCCCCTAACCTGTATGATTTTATTGGAAAGAAGGAGAGACATGGGGAGAAAGAATACATCCTAGTCAACTTATTATCATCTTGGTCAATTAGTCCCAAAGTTAAAAATGTATGTTTTTTATAACCCCCCCCTAAAAATATGGGTTATTCATATTTGAAATTCCTTGAGGTATTTGGAGACCAGACTAGAGCAGGAGTCAAAGACAAAGGTTGTCTTGAAGGCGAGAATCTTCCAAATTAAGAGGATGTTACTTTTATTATGTATTCATTTGGGGCCATATTAGATATATATTTTGCCAGTTAGGTAATTTATTTAGAAATATCCAGACCATATCCTAACTCTGGAGTTTTGAGAGTTGTATGCTAGCATTCTCCCTTCAGTAAGATCTGATTATATGATCTTTAGGAACTGAGACCTTATACTGTATGATTTTAATTCATCTGTCAAATTCTCATTATGTGAGTAACTCCTGAAGTCTTATTAAAATTAAGAAAGTGACAGTTATGTTTTTGTAAGTGCACTGAATCTGCAGTCAGAAGTTCTCGGTTTGAAATTTGTCTCTGCCACGCTTTCTATTTGAATGACCTTGAGCACAACTGCCTAACCATCTGTTGCCTCCTTTTCCATTTTGATAGAATGAAAATACATAGGGTTAGTGTAAAACTAAATGATGCACATAAACATACTTTAGGAGCTCTGAAGGACTCACTGTACAAATATAAGACAGACCAAAGAAATGTATCCAGCTTAATTTGAATTAACATTTTACTTACCATTTTATTATAGACGTAGTAAAATTACTTTTGTAAAATTAGAAAGCAGTGATGGGCAAAGAGGTGGGAGAGTGAACTACAAAGCACTCCAAAGATTCACCATACTAAGGCAGAGGTTCACATTTTGATGGGTATATTTTATGCTTTTTATGTACATTCATCATTTTTTATAGAAATGCATTGATTTGCATGGTTTAGTTATTTTATTTTTATGAGACGAATCCCATAAGTGTACAATTGCTTGATACACGAATTGTTCCATCTTTTGCTACCTAAGGCTGTATATAATGAGAACTAGAAAAGAGGCTAACTTCTCAGCCTGGTGAACGGGTGACCTTGTAGTCATCTAATATCTTGAACCATTCCAGAAGCTTCATCAAAGGCATTTTCAGAAACAAATTTGATGTATGCATATGGTTATTCTTGGCATTGTTTGTAATAGCATAATAGAGATGATCCAGTGTCCGTCAGCTGGGAACTGGTTAAGTAAACTGTGGTAACATGCAGACCATGGAGTATTGTATAGTTGTAGAAAAGAATGAGGAAGACTATGATCTCATGGAATGGGAAAGAGCTCTAAGATAATATTGTGATTTTTTTTTTAAGATTTTATTTATTTGATAGAGAGAAACACAGCCAGAGAGGGGACACAAGCAGGGGGAGTGAGAGAGGGAGAAGCAGGCCTTCCGCTGAGCAGGGAGCCCGATGTGGGGCTTGATCCCGGGTCTCTGGGATCATGACCTGAGCCGAAGGCAGTTGCTTAACCAACTGAGCCACCCAGGTGCCCCAGTATTGTGATTTTTTTAAAAAGAGGCAGAGCATGCAACCATGTATTTGGTATGCTACTTCTTGTGCTGAGAGAGAAAGAAGGGTAGAATGAGAATATACATTTATTTATATTTGCTTATAATTGCAAAAAAATTCTGAAATGATAATATAAGAAACCAATGGAAGAAATAGGAGTGGAGATAGGATTTCTCCATATGCCTTTATATATACTTAGAACATTTTTTTGAATCATGTGTTGTTTGTTACCTTTTTAAGAAATGTGTATATGAATAAATGGAATGGGGTTATGTGAAAGAAGAAAGGGTCTGAGGGGCTGCCCATCTCTTTGATGGCAGGTGAATACATAGCAACGGTAGCAAGTACTGGAAGAGTGGTCCCAGTAGCAAGGAATTGGCAGGGTTTTTTTTCTTCTTTTACTCCTTTGTATACTTAAGAAAATACTTTGAACACAATAAAACAACTGAAAACAGCGTTTCCAGATGGTCACCCCATGGCTTCAGTAGCTGCTTTCTTTTTCATGTTCACTTGTAGTATTTTTTTTTTAAGGCTTTTCTTTTTATTTATTTATTTGACAGAGAGAAACACAGCGAGAGGGGGAACGCAAGCAAGAGAGGGGAGTGAGAGAGGGAGAAGCAGGCCTCCCGCCGAGCAGGGAGCCGGATGTGGGGCTCGATCCCGGGTCTCCAGGATCATGACCTGAGGTGAAGGCAGTCGCTTAACCAACTGAGCCACCCAGGCTCCCCCACTTGTAGTACTTTTTTAATGCATGCATATTCTTTTCAATTGTAATCCTCCTTTTCATATTTTTTAACTTACCTAGTTATATATTTTCTGTGTTGCTACTAAAGGACCTTTAAAAATAATGAAGATAAGGGCACCTGGTGGCTCCTAATTATATTTTTTCTGTGTTGCTACTAGAGGACCTTTAAAAATAATGAAGGTAAGGGTCCCTGGGTGGCTCCGTTTGTTAAGCATCTGCCTTCAGCTCAGGTCGTGATCCAGGAGTCCCAGGATCACATCAGGGCTCCCTGCTTAGTGGGGAGTATGCCTCTCCCTCTCCCTCTCCCCTGGCTCCTTCTCTCTCTGTCCCTGTCTCTCAGATAAATAAATAAATAAAAATGATGAAGATAGGGCAACTTTGTCCAGTGTACATCCCAGAAGTGGGCTGATCGATTTCAAGAGGCAGGAATTCAAGTCCTGTAGTCTATGTGTGACACACATACATGGGGAAAATAAGAAAGATTTAAATATGTATAAATGAAAACATTTTCTCCCTAATTGTAAAAGAAACCATACTCTTTTTTATAATAATTAGAAAATAAAATATAAAGAAAAATGATCTGCAATTTTGTGCTACCCAAAACATTTTGGTTTTTTGCTTTTTAGACCTTTTTTTATGCAGAGAAATATTTTTGAAGGTAGAATCCTGATATATATATTTCTGGCAACTACTAAGAGGCTCATGTAGATTTTTTTTTCCTTGCCTTTTAATGTGAAAAAAAAATGCGTTTTTATATTTTGTCATTTTATTTTTTTATTTTATATTTTCTAAAGATTTTATTTATTTATTTGACAGATACAGCGAGAGAGGGAACACAAGCAGGAGGAGTGGGAGTGGGAGAAGCAGGCTTCCCCTAGAACAGGGAGCCCAATGCAGGGCTTGATCTCAGGACCCTGGGATCATGACCTCAGCCAAAGGCAGATGTTTAACAACTGAGCCACCCAGGTGCTCCAAAATATTTTGTCATTTTAAACTATCCTTGCATTTCTGGGCTGAACCCTATTGAATCAGTGTTATTGTTTTAAAATAAATTGCTTGACTTTATTTGCTTATGCTTTATTTCAAAGTGTATATCTATAGCGTGGAAATTGGTCTGTGATTTAACTTTTGTGCTGTTTTGTTCTGTTTAATGTATTGAGTTACCTTTAAACTAATCATTAGAGGGCTCACTTCAGTTGTGCTGTGAAACGGTTGCATGGGATCTGTCTGCTTTTTGAAAGTCGGTGTTATGTGGACTGTTAAGACTGGTCTTGCCCCTTTCTTTAAAATGTAATAATATTAGGGCAGGTGAAGTTTTAATATAGTGATTTTAGTATAAACAAGAGAACAGGATGTAATTGCTTTTGTGTAATAGTGGTGTTCTTGGTGTCTTTTTATTTTATTTATTTATTTATTTATTTATTTATTTATTTATTTATTTAAAGTTTTTTTTTTTTTTTTTTTTTGACAGAGAGAAACACAGTGAGAGAGGGAACACAAGCAAGGGGTGTGAGAGAGGGAGAAGCAGGCTTCCCGCCGAGCAGGCAGCCCGATGCGGGGCTCGATCCCCGGTCTCCAGGATCATGACCTGAGCTGAAAGCAGTCGCTTAACCAACTGAGCCACCCAGGTGCCCCTTGGTGTCTTTTTAAAACCTAGGCAAATGCCTAGGTATTAACACCATCTGAGGGTTTTGGGCCCTTTGTTTCAGTACTGAACAGACGTGACTGTTTTATTCTGCAACCTTGCAGATATACAAAATGGGCCTCCTGGGACTGCTTTATCCCCACTAAAAGCAAGAAGTAATGCAGTGAAACTTTGCCTAGCTAGAACCTTTTAAAGAATAGGGTGTTTCGGTTTAATTGTGTTAACTTGGAAGTATAAAAGTGAAAGGAATTCCCTAATTCCCTGTTGAATACAGTTCTGAGATGTAACAAATAATTCCACTTTTTTTCCCTAATAAGCTTGATATATTCAGATGTAGTTGATGTTTTACTATACAATTTCTGAAGTGTCCAAGGTTTACATTATGAAGATCCTTTTTTTGGAACTTCAGATGTAAGAAGATGTAAATGGCATTGTGTGAAATCAAACTGGAAGGGAATTGATGCCTATTAAATATACATTTTTTACTAAATCTCATATTGCAGCTTGGTTGAGGATCGGAGTTGTGGGGAGATTATGTCTTTTAATTGGACGGCTTTATTTCCTATCAAGATAGACTGTACGGCACCTCTGGCTTTGGACCAACAGAAGGAATCTTTTTTTTTCTTTTTACTTGTTGTCTATCACTGGTTCTCAAACTTGAGCATGCTTCAGAATCACCTGGAGGGCTTATTACAACACTGACAGCTGGGCCCCACCCAGAGTTTCTGATTCAGCGGGTCTGGGATTGGGACTGCATTCTTGACCATTTCCTGAAGCAATTTTTTTGTAGCCAGCTGGCTACAAATACCTAGGCATTAATTTGCATTTCTAGCAAGTTCCCAAGTGGTACTGATGCTGCTGGACTAAATTTTGAGAACCACTGCTGTATACTAACTCAATATGAGAATTCTGGCTCTAGAAGAAAGCTGAATTTGGTCTTAGAGTATAAGAAGTAAACTTGGTTATGGAACAAATCATGAAAGATTCTCTTGCTGCCAGCATAGTGTGGAATTCCGGTAATCAGCAATACACAGTGACATAAAACAATTCTTGTTTCATGATTAGAAGTCCTAGATGAATATGAAACGAGAGATGCTGTTTCATATGCAAAGCTTAGAGACCAAGGGATTCTGGTCAAATAGGATTTAGTGATTAATCCCATGACAATAAGAGCTATTTATATGTCCTTTTCATCTCCTCTCTCACTGTCCACTTAGCCTTGCTTTAGAAGATACCACTAATTTTTTTAGCTAGGACAGAAGTTTGTTTTTTTTGTTTTTGTTTTTTTTTTCAAAGATTTTATTTATTTGACAGAGAGAAACACAGCCAGAGAGGGAACACAAGCAGGGGGAATGAGAAAGGGAGAAGCAGGCTTCCTGCTGAGCAGGGAGCTCGATGTGGGACTCAATCCCGGGTCTCCGGGATCATGACCCAAGCCGAAGGCAGTCGCCCAACCAGCTGAGCCACCCAGGCACCCCAGGACAGAAGTTTAATAGCTTATTGAAAGTTTTGTGAGTTTTTCGAGATATTAGCTCTGTGTATTCTTTTTTTTTTTTTTAAGATTTTTATTTATTTGACAGAGAGAAACACAGCCAGAGAGGGAACACAAGCAGAGGGAGTGAGAGAGGGAGAAGCAGGCTTCCTGCCGAGCAGGGAGCCCGATGTGGGACTCGATCCCAGGTCTCCAGGATCATGACCTGAGCCAAAGGCAGTCGCTTAACCAACTGAGCCACCCAGGTGCCCCTAGCTCTGTGTATTCTTAAGATTTTTAAAAAACAATAGCAAGAGAATCAGAAACATTTTGCTCCCAAAAAAGAAATTATTAAAATTAACTTTTATGTTTTTGAAGATTTTTTTTTTTTTTGACACAGACACAGCGAGAGAGGGAACACAAGTAGGGGGAGTGGGAGAAGGAGAAGCAGGCTTCTTGCAGAGCAGGGAGTCCGATGCAGGGCTCAATCCCAGGACCCTGGGATCATGATGGGAGCCAAAGGCAGACGCTTAACAACTGAGCCACCTAGGCGCCCAACTTTTATCTTTCTGCAATGTTGGAGAATGTAGCCTGCTGCATCAACCATCAAGCATGCTGTGGATTTTCAGTTGTTTTTATGATCTGTCATTATATTGTTTGAGATAATATTGGTGATTTTTGTAATCCCTCAAAAGATGAAAATTGAAAGTCAAAATCATAAACCTGGCGTAGCAGCTGGACATAGAAGACAGCTTTGAAGGATTTGATAGATACAGACACACACATGTATAAATACATATTCATACACACATATATTTTTTAAATTACTATTTTTTTCCAGCAAAGACCAGTATACCTATGTTAAATTTAGGCATCATTTAGAATCTTTGAGTTGAATCTTTGGAATCCCACACCTTTTCGTAGAGGAGTTTTGCTTCAGCAGGCTTTTCTCGCTTATCTACTACCTAATTTCTGTTGTTCTACTGCTAACAACGTCCGTTTGCAAGTTGATGAGCTGGTCCGGCATTGACTATTGGAAGAATAGCTGGTATTATAATAAATGGGTTGGGCAGGCTCCCTGCTTGGAAACATTTCTGTTTTGTGCTCCTTACTCCCTCAGAAGAGAATTGAGGAAAGGGGGAAAAAAAGGTGAAACTAGATCCTACAGACCAGACCAGTGATTCTGAAGCTTGGCTGCACATCAGAGACAACCCACAAGCTTTCTAAAAGACAATATAGATGTGGCCTAGACCTTCTCGTAGGAGGGAGCCACAGGGACTGCATTCTTGACCATTTCCTGAAGCAATTTTTTTGTAGCCAGCTGGGCTCTATGCCTCTGACCAGAGCGGTGCTGGTCTCCAGTGAATTTTCCCCAGCCTGTGATGAAATAAGAAAAATTGGGACCACAGAGTGTTTTCCATCAAATTAAATCTATTCAATTTAAAGAATTGTCCTTTGCACTGAATTAAGGCTTTCCTGTGTTTTCTGGTGTTGAAAATATCATTTCATAAAACAATATTGATAGGATATTTTTATCATCCTTACTTAGTTTTTAAAAATTGTAACTGTATGTTGTCTTCAAAATAGTTTTGAAAATTTACTGGCCTGTGAGATCCTGAAGATTATAAGTACCTCTGATCTAATCATTCTGGGAAATTATTTTTAAAACACTTTGGGTGGCTCAGTCAGTTAGGCAGCTAGCTGCCTTGGGCTCAGGTCATGATCCCAGGGTTCTGGGATCAAGCCCCACGTTGGGCTCCCTCCTGGGCAGAGAGCCTTCTTCTCTCGCTCTCCCTCTGCCTGCCGCTCTGCCTACTTATACTCCCTATCTCTCTCTGCCTACTTATACTCCCTATCTCTCTCTCTGTCAAATAAATAAATAAAGTCTTTAAAAAAAAAAAAACACTTTGGAATACAAGCCCACAGAGGGTCTAAAACCTTTGCCTATATGAGTTTCAGAATTCAGAATTTTCAGATTTTAGAGAGATGCTTTCTCTGTGTGTTATGTAGTGCCCCCATGATCTGTTTCAGCACCCTTAGTCACACACATTAGTATTTCTGAGCAAAACAGGAGTATTCACACTAAGTGGGATAAATGTACGCTATATATAGCTTCACATCAAGTTTTACATCGGAGTTTTGACATAAAGCATATGGAAAGTTTTTAGTTTTTAGAGCTTTTTGGTTGTTGAAATTGTATAAGGGATTATATACATGTTTGGGAGTCTGCTTTCTCATCCTAAAAGGACTGGCAAGCTTCAAATTAGATGGAGCTTTGTATGTTTATGGTAGAGAACACAATTTATTTTTATTTAAATGTGCCAGCGTGTGGTGTGACCTTATTCATATTTTTCTTCCAAAGACCTAGTCCTTTTGTTGAATAGCATTTTCCTTCAGCCTGGTTCCCCTACTTCCATTAGCAATAGTTGAGAAAATTTAGGGTTTTATATCGTAAGCATTCTGAAGCTAAAGTGGGAAGTGTAAGAGGGTAAGGTAGTAGCTAAGAGCATGAGCTTTAGGGACAGAAGACTTAAACTTAAGCCCCAGTTCTGGCTCTTACTACATTTTCCCTTGGGCAAGGTATTTAATAAATTTCTGAGTGGTGGAGAATTCATTTGAAAAGCAGGGATAATGTCAGCACCTACCTCATGAAATTCTTGTGAACATTAAAGAGAGAATGTTAGTGAAGTACTTAAAAGAGCTGTTATTTTATTCTTGTATTTTCCCCTTGTATTTAGATAGATTACTTGTCTCCTCTTTGTAACTTAATTGTCCTTTGGTGCCTTCTTCTTCCCTTAGACATCTGGGTAAACTTGCTTCAAGTACTTTCCCAATTCACAACTGACTTCTGTTCTGCCCCTGTATTTTAGACATCAAATCCTGCCTCTTCAGTGGTTTCCACACCAAAAAATCCATCCACTCCTAAGCTTTATATGGCCCTAGTAGTTTGCTGAACATCAAAAGACCGCATAATGCAGTGTAAGGACTCCCACTATCTGAAATGTACCACTCTTGACACATTTTTTTCTTCTTTGTTGTGTTTCAGCACTGTGTACCCCTTAGTCCCCTAGAGAAACATTCCCCTCTCTCCTATGGCACAGTTTTCTTTACTCTTGGCCCTTCAAGGACTCTCCTTCTACCCCAAATTAATTTTCAAGCAGTTTCTTCAACTCAAATGGTACCTTTCCTGAAAAGACTTGTAGTGAATACAGTTTTCTCAAACTCATTACATTTGTATTTAGAGTGGCTGGCTCCTTTCTTCCCACTTTGCTGTGGCAGACAATCCTTTTTTCCAAAAATATATCTGATAAAATGAGCATGTGATCCCTTTTGGTGATATCTATAGAGAATTCATGGTATGAATTTCTTCCAGTTTAGATAATTGCACTACGGCAAGCTTTTATGCCTTGGCTACACCTGGTATTATTAAATGCTAAAATAGTAAACAAGAACATATAAAAATATTTCCTAGAATAGAAATAAGAATTTTTTTTTTTTCCTCCTCAAGGGTAATTTAACATGTCAAAAACAGATTTCCGAGTTAGGTTGTTACTGGCTATGGGGAATATCTGTTAATCTCAATGAAGAATGCTCAACCACAGATCTAAGGGCATGGGCTTCCCTAGGAAATGAGATTTAGAATACAGCATTCTGAAAATGGCACTTAGTCAACAAATTATTTATTGAGGACCTCGTGGGCACATAGAGGCATGCTAAAAGCTGTAAAGACTTGGTTCTTGCTGTCAAGAAACTTCTAAGATTATAAATAGACAGGTGCCAAAACAAATGAATAATACTCAAGTATAGGTGTAGTCAAATTTAAACTGGTGGAGGTACGGGAGACTATAGGCAGAGATTGTATTCAGGTTTCTACAGTAGCATTTCTGCTATTACTGTCCATTTAAAAGACAAGTTAAAGTATTATCAGATTCGTCTGAAACATTTAGAGGGCTTTATTTTGTGATTGGGAAAAGTTACACCTGTTTCATATGTAATAATTTGCGCATAACAATGTTTTTGATTAGCGTAATCTGCTAAAGACTTCAGTTCCCAGTGTTTCCCCTGTTAAGAGCATATATCCATTTGGAGCTGGATATGGAGAAGTCAGGGTCCCTGTAATGACCACCATTTGATGTTATCCTGGGCCTTTACGGGGGGCACAGAGAGCTTACTACTGATGTAGGCAAGTAGGTAGGCAAGTCTGTTGATTCTTAGAAGTGCGTTTAAATGCTTTATGGAGTGCATTTTATGTCTTTTTTGTACATTTACAGTAAGAAAATATCACAGGTATCCTTGAAGCATTGTTTCAAAAGTTTGTGGGTCATTAATAGGTGCTAGATTAAAAAGGTAATAAATGAATAATAAAGGCAATTAATTGATTAGGGAAATACTTGGTAGTTAAATAGCTCTTCTCAAAGAAATGAATTTACTTGACTGTGTTTTGGGGGGTTTTGTTTGCTTTTCGCAAAGAATGTTCAGTAATTTGGAAACTGCTGATGTAGGAATTAAGGTAATTGGGATTTGGATTATTCCATATAGAATTTACCACTTTATTGGAGGAATTATTCTTAATCTTTAGTCTTTCTCTACTTGTAATCACCTATGGCAGTTAACAAGCAAAAATGCAAATGTTGGGCATTGGCTTGGGCCTAACAAATTGTAATATATGAAGGTATGATGTAGAAAAGCTTCCAAGTGAGTCTAATGTACTCTAGAGATTGAGAACTACTGAATAAGAATATGCCTTCTGGATACTTGCTGACTGCATTCTTAATCCTATTTGAGTATGCTAGAAGGCCTTTGAAAGTATCTTGTCAGCTTCTAATTGCGGGTAAGTTAGATTTTCAGTGTGCTTAACAAGCACATGACATTTTATTTGTAAGCCCTTTTCTTACATCAAAGGGAAGATACCTATTGGAGCATTCATGTATTGAGGTCAGCATAGGAAAGTTTAGCAAGGTGATTACTTATTTATTTTTTTGTTAAAGTTCATGCAGCTTCTCCAAGAACAAAGGAAATGGAAATAGAAGGGACAAGATCATTCTAATTAGAAGTTGACCTGGAACCTGTTTTTTAATCACCGTGTACATATTCTACATGTTCTTCCCACCTCACTACCCAAACAAGCCAAACTACTCATCCTGCTTCTTTCCACCTGGATCTCTTACTAAATGATGGAGAAAAGCTGATGGGCTTATTTACTTAGTAAAAGAATACTTTGTCGAACAAAGAAATAGATTTTAGTGCAAATTATAACATACTAATCAAAAATATGCTTTATGTGAATTTAAAAGGTTTTATGAAACTATTTCTTGTATTGCTTATGTAGCTTTAAAATAAAATATATACACCCACATGCACTCACAACCCTGCAAAAAATTAGAATAGCAAAAAAAAGAAACCCAGAAAGCTGGAGTTTGGTAGGTTTATCCATCAAATGTCTAAGCAGGAAGACTTATACTTGGGGGATGACAGGGACCAAATTTAGCCACCCCAAGATATCCCCTTCAGCATCTTGGTTATTTCAAGCTATTTATTTTTAAGAAATTACAGATCCAAAAGAAGCTCTGAAAACTGAGTAGAGACATTTACTTTTATATGGGAAATCTCTGTTTGTTGTAGTTTTCCTCAGTACCAGTAAGAAGGGGCTGACTCTAAATCTCTAGGAACTGTTTTTAATGGAGAAGGGGTGGACTTAAATCTTAAGGCAGACTTAAATCTGTGTAACAACTTGACCTTGTTTACTGTGCTTTTCTTGTAAACTTGCATAACTGACTACCCACTGCCAACATTTTCTTTTGTCTTTAGCTGGAAGAGGTGGTATGTAAGGTGATGCCTTTAGCCATTGCAGTGAGTTACTGAGTTTTCCTGGGTCTCTGCCATATCTACAAGAGGTATACTTGTTAAACTTTTTATTTTCTCCTGCTAAGCTATCTCATGTCAATTTGATTCTTAGACCAGTTAGAAGAATCTTGAAAGGGAGAGAAAATTTTTTCCTCCCCAACAAGGGCCTAAGCATTCTTGCCACCAGGGAGGTAAAATATCCTGCCATGGAGTGGAGTAAGGATGTTTCATATGGCTTTGTGATGGATAAAAGCTCTCTCTTGATGCTCTTCTTTCAGCTCTGCCTATATGCTCATCTTGCAACTATCTGTTATTAATTAAGAATCCCTGGCATTTAGATTTTGAATCAGGGAATGTATTAGCTATTCAAAAAATGAACAGTTAAGTATCCCTTCCTGACCTACACAATCAGTCATTCCTTCTTTCTCCAGTTTCTGTACCTTCTCCCTCTCCGTTAGACATTTCTATAAACATTTAAACAAGCTTTAGACTCTCCAGTCATTAAAAATAGTTTCTAGTTTCTGTCCATTCCCATCCCTTTGCTCGGCAGCTAGACACCTTGAAGGAGTTATCTAATATTTCTTGTCACATACAACTCACACACCCTCCATTTGGCTTTCTTCCTCATTTCTGTTGATGGAAACTGCTCTCATTAAGGTCATCAGAGACCTCTATGGTCCTAAATTCTATGAATGTTCCTCAGCCTTCCTCTTGACCTTTCAGAAGCCTTCAACACACTCTCCTTACTGGATTTATTTGTTTCCTATGGTTGTTGTAACAAATTACCACAAACCAGTAGTTCAAACCAACATAAATGTATTCTCTTGCAGTTCTGGTGGCCAGAAGTCAAAAATCAAGGTGTCATCCAGACTGTACTCCCTCTGGAGGCTTTAGGAAAGGGAAAACCTGTTCTTTGCCTCTTTAGCTTCTCGTGGCTGTAGGCATTCCTTAATTTGTGGCTACATCATTTCAATCTCCACCTCCATGGTTGTATTGCTTCCTTCCCTTCTCTGCTTTTCTTTAAGGACACTTGTCATTGGATTTAGGGCCTACTGTGATAATCCAAGATGATCTATTTATCTCAGTGTTCTTAATTTAGTCACATCTACAAAGACCCTCTTTCAAATAAGATAGCCTCACAGATTCTAGGGATTAGGATGTGGACATATCTTTTGTAGGGGCTACCATTCAACTCACTATATGGAGTTCTATCTTCCCTTGATTCCTGTGAGGCCGTACTCTTCTTCTGATTTCCTTCTTAACTCTGTGGCTTCTTCTCACTTTCCTTTTCTGTATTCTCCTCCTTCTCTACCTGACTTTTGAAAATGTTCATATGCATCAGGGTCTTGGATCCTCTTCTCATCTCACTTTGCCCTTTCTTTCTAGGCAATATCTTCTAACCCCATGATTTCTACTACCATTTGTATAAAGAACCACTCCAATTTTTTTTATTTAGTCAGACCTTTCCTATTCTTGATGCATATAGATAACCTACTTAACATAGTCATTTGAGTGTTTCAGAGGCTTCACAAATTTAATGTATCCAAAATAGAAGGCATCACCCCTTTTACCCCCACTCCTCATCACCACCCAAGAAAAGTTTGCCCTTCCCAGAGAATTCCTTAGCTCAGTGAATGACATTACCATCCACCCAGTCCTTGTGCCAAAGTTATCCTTGATATTTGCCTTACTCTATCTCCCCATGCCATCACCAAAAACAACCTACAATAGTTTCAGAATCTGCCTGCTCTCTTCTTACTGCCATTACCTTAGTCTTTTTTTTTTTAAGACTTTATTTATTTGACAGAGAGAAACAGAGCCAGAGAGGGAACACAAGCAGGGGAGTGAGAGAGGGAGAAGCAGGCTTCCCGCCGAGCAGGGAGCCCGACGTGGGACTCGATCCCGGGTCTCCGGGACCATGACCCGAGCTGAAGGCAGTCACCCAACCAACTGAGCCACCCAGGCACCCCCCATTACCTTAGTCTTAAGCAGCCACCATTTTTCCATCTGGATTAGTGCATTAGCTGCCATTATTCACTGTCAGTCTCTCCAATCCATTTTCCGTATGGCAGCCTGAGTGATTTCAAAATATAAATTGAATTATATCAGTGTGCTGCTAGACACCCGTTTCGAAGGCTTTCATTGCTTTTAGGATAAAATTTAAAATCTTTCAGGTAGCCCCTAATGTCCTACATGATCTGGCCCCATCTGTCTCTGCAACTTCATTCTCTCTTCCTTTCCATTCTTCTTTGACCCCTCAACTGCATGCATCCCTACCTTCTTGTATTTTCTGAGAGTTCTTCCCTGCCTCTGAATCTATGCACATGTATTTCCCACTTTGGGAAGGAAGAAATTTTCCTTGGTCCAGGGTTTTTCTGGCTGGACTAAGAATTAAATTCACATGAGACAAATGAACAGGTGAAATCAAATTTAGTTTCATATGTATGGGAATCCACGCAGACATGAAATTCCAAAGACAGTTGGGTGACTTGAAGCTTATATGACATCCTGAGTAAGGAGAGGAGTAGAAGTCTGAGGATACAAAGGGGAGGAAGACCTTTAGCCAGATAGTGAGAGGAGATATTTTGGAAGCAAAAGTTGCCCTGTTGTACAGAAATATTTCTTCCTTAATGAGGAATCTTTGTTAGTAGCTCTCTTCCTGGTACAGGCTCTTCTTTCCAATGTAAATTTAGGCAATTGAGGGGGAGGTAAAGAGCTTTTCCTGAATCTGCTGGGTTTCAGCTGCTTTTATCTCAAAATAACCTTTATGCCAAAGTGGCCCATCTTGGGATTCTTATGCTTGGCCGATACACCCTCTTCTCCCTATTGCTAGTTAACTTATATACTTCAGGTATCAAAAAAAAGTGTTATTTGCTCAGGGAAACCTTTCCTAACCATCCCTCGCTCTTAGACTTGATTAGGTCCTTCCCACCATCCCCATTGTTTTTCTAGTTTCACTTTGCCTTTTATAACATGGGTCATAATTATCCTTAATTATTTGTTTGTCTCTTTCCTGACAGAATGTAAATACCACGAGGGAAGGATTTTGTACACTGTCAAAGCACCAGTCATGCACAGTGTCTAGGGTAAATAGGCACCCAATATTAATGAGTAATTGCATCTAATGATCTGAGTTGCGAAGATGTAACTGAGAATGGGCCAAACCTGAATGTAGTGCCACATATTTGAACTAAAATAAGGTTTTAAACTGTTATTCACAATATTTAATTTAAAAATAGTATTAACCAGACTGAACAAAGTTTATAAAACTGAGTGAAACAGAAGAGTAGAGACTAGATTTTTTTTTTTAAGATTTTATTTGTGTATTTGACAGAGAGAGAGAGATCACAAATAGGCAGAAAGGCAGGCAGAGAAAGAGTGGGAAGCAGGCTCCCTGCTGAGCAGAGAGCCCGATGTGGGACTTGGTCCCAGGACTCTGAGATCATGACCTGAGCCGGAGGCAGAGGCTTAACCCACTGAGCCACCCAGGCATCCGAGACTAGTTTTTATAGCAATTACTCAAAGACTTTTTCCAGATAATTCAGCCAGAAGTCCCAAGTATTCTTAAGGTCAAGCTATTATCATGGGCACCATCCAGGTTAATAGCTTCTGAAAACCTCTTGGATTCGAAAAATAGCTAGTTTCTAGTATGAGCGCATTGGATCTAAAAGTTGTGGGTGTTCAAAGGGAACTGAATTGTAGAAATGTCCTAGGCACATTAAAAGTCCCAAAGTTCTTTATGGTTGGGAATTGAGGCCCCTGTTTCGAGCCCTATATTTCAGATATGAACCCTTGATTACAGTAGAGTGCTAAATCAATAAATGCCTAGCAGCCCTTAGCACCCCTATTTTGACTCTATGCCAGCTACATGCTTTCCCATCTTAACCCAAAATGACAACTCTTATTTTCCATTTTTGGGGTGTAAGAGAGAAACTGAGGTAGAAGGGGAATAAATTTCAAATTGTTCTCAGATTTCATAATATAGAGGCAGGCCAGACATACACTGTTTTATCTACTGTTGAGGTTTAATTCTTGAAGAATTTCTCAAGTCGTGATCTACTTCAGACTGCACACTTGTTCTCTTGATAGATAAGAGGAAAGATGTGACAACTGATGGTTTGCATGGCAGAACTAGTTGTCTTGTTTATCGAATACGTGTATTATCTATTGCCATGTGACAATGTACTGCAAAGCTTAGCGGGTTAAAACAGCAAATATTTATTATCTCACTGTTTCTGTGGGTCAGGAATCTGGGAGCAGCTTCCACTTGGTATGCTTCTACCTCAGAGCCTCTTATGAAGTTACAATCAAGTTGTCACTTGGGATGGCTGTCTCATCTGAAGCCTTGACTGGGGAAAGATGAACTAAACTCACTCACATGGTTGTTAACAGGATTCAGGTCCTTGTCACATGGGCCTTTCTATAACATAGCTGACAACATGGCAGCTGCTCTGATTTGTGATCCCACTTATGTACCCAAGCATTTCTTTCATCTCTGGAAGCTTTGGGGGTATTTTCTTTGTCCCCACTGCACTAGGATGACATAATATACCTTGATGTCGGTGAAGATCAAGTGAAATAATGAACATCAAAGAGGGCAAGCATAGTGGATGGTGAACTAGAGAGGAGCTGGGAAGAGGAAGAGAATGTTATATGAAACTCTGGAGACAGGAAAGGCAGGGAAGTTATGGGCAGTGGTCCTGTCCTACCTGGTATCTTCCCCAAGTTGGAAGGCATTCCCCAAATGCCTTACCTAGGAGTTACCAGTATCCAGAAAAATCTCCCCATTCTCACCCCACTACTAAAGTCTAAGGGCACATTAAGCACCAGTGCATTGTCACCCACTAGACCCACACACCAGTGTTATTCTTGAGACAACCCCGCAACTCAGGTTGCTTAGACCCTGAGTCTGGTACATTCTTTGGTCTTACATATAGCACTATCTGGATGTTTTTGTTTTGTTTAGAATGAAGTTGGACAGATTATGTGCCTGAAGTCAGTGTAGATATGAAAGTATTTTATAAATTATTCAATAGTAGGGACACCTGGATGGCTCAGTCAGTTAAGTGTCTGCCTTCAGGTCAGGTCATGCTCCCCAGGTCCTGGGATTGAGTTTGGCACCAGGCTCCCTGCTCACCTGGGAGGCTGCCTCTCCCTCTGTTTGCCAGTCCCCCTGCTTGTGTTCACTCTCTCTCTGTCTTTGACGAATAAATAAATAAAATCCTTAAAAAAGGGTGCCTGGGTGGCTCAGTGGGTTAAAGCTTCTGCCTTCAGCTCAGGTCATGATCCCAGGGTCCCTGCTCAGCAGGGAGCTTGCTTCCTCCTCTCTACCTACTTGTGATCTCTCTCTCTGTCAAATAAATAAATAAAATCTTTTTTGTTTGTTTGTTTGTTTGTTTTAATTTTTTTTTTATTTGACAAAGAGAAACAGCGCTAGAGAGGGAGGGAACACAAGCACGGGGAATGAGAGAGGGAGAAGTAGGCTTCCCGCTGAGCAGGGAGCCCGATGTGGGGCTCGGTTCCGGGTCTCCGGGACCATGACCTGAACCGAAGGCAGTCGCTTAACCAACTGAGCCACCCAGGCGCCCCAAATAAAATCTTTTTTAAAAATCCTTAAAAAATTAAATTGTTAAGCATTATACAAATTAAGTTGTTGAATTGCTTCTATTTAGGGAAACTTAAGCTTTCCAGTTGTGTGAAAAACACAGGGAGAATGGTAGAAACCAAAAATCAACACTACATATAGCCTGCTGAGAACAACTTTCCTAGTATTAATCGTCCCATATCTCAGTGTTTTCAACTTTTCCAAAGTGTTTGCAATAAATTGGGTAACATCCCCATGTTGGGATTGTGGTCCATTTCCCTTGCCTTTCTCATGAATGACAGCATCCTGTGGTTTGCTCTCTGTGCTCCACCTCACTCTGGAATTAGATGAGTTATTCTGTTCTTTGTTTGTCTGCCTTCTTTTTTCCCCCATGGTCATGTGTACATAGGATTTAGTTTTTAGCAAAGGCAGATAGTTTAGAAAACTGAATACTGGTTTTCTCAAAATGGGTGATTGCCATGGAAGAAATCACTGTGCTGGTTGTGACAAACTGCCAGATGAGTCTTTGAAAATATAATACTGTTTAACCTGCTACCCAGCAAGGGCCAGGTCCTTTAAGAGTCTCTGTGTTTAGGGATACCCTACTTAGTCATGCAGTTGCCCTGGCATTTCGAGCAGACTTGCTTTTCTCACTTGCTTCTCTCATCCAAATGGAGATGGTAAAATTAAAGAACTGGTTTCTTACCTTCTTTAGGCTTACAGAATTATTATTATATGGCGGTATTTGGAATAATCATTGATTTCTTTTGTCTCTATTTAAAATGTGTTAAACCAATATGTTTTATACCAGGTGCCCTATTTAAACCAATAGTGAATTAAATGGGTTCTTTCATAAATGGAATTCTTTTTGAAATGTCAAAGAGTTGGTTTTTCATCTGATTCTTCATTCATCACAATTCTGCCTTATCTTTAAGATTAGATTTTCTTATTTTTTAAAAAAATATTTTATTTATTTATTTGACAGAGAGAAACACAACTAGAGAGGGAACACAAGCAGAGGGACTGAGAGAGGGGGAAGCAGGCCTCCCGCAGAGCAGGAGGCCCGATGTGGGGCGCGATCCCAGGTCTCCGGGATCATGACCTGAGCCGAAAGCAGTCGTCCAATCAACTGAGCCACCCAGGCGCCCCTAAGATTAGATTTTTCTAATGTTCATAACAGGTTAGGAAATTACAAGAACTTTAAAGGGGAGTAAGAAATAATTTTTTAGTGTATCCAGAAGCAGAGACTTTTTCTTGAATGTTCCCAAGATGGAAATGAGTGAGGAAAAAAGTTGTTAAAAGAAAACTTAAAGATGCTCCAGGAGGATGGGGGAGGAGGTGGAGTTGAGATTGAGATTGTAAACCTCCATCTTGCTTTTCACAAGTTGAGAATCTAAGTGGAAAGAGAAAAATTATGCATATGAAACAGAGTAGTTAAGTAGTATGGACTTGGAGCTCACGAGGTACAGGAACATAGAGGAGGGAAGCAGTGAGTAAAGACTACGGTGATTTTTGAAGAATGGTTTAGACTTAAATAAAGAACAGAAAAAAGACACATTTCAGATAATAGCAAACACATCAGTGTGGATTTGGAAGCCAAGTGTAAGCAATTAAAAAAATATGTATGTACTTTAAAAAGCCATAGAGAGGCAGACATTCACACAAAATGTAGACAGAAATTAAGGCCAAAAAAACTGCCACCAAAAAAAAATTTAAGCAAAGAAAACAAATATAGTATTTTTTTAGTATTTTTAATTTATAAGCTCTTTTATGACAAATAAAAATTATGATAAATATAATAAAAGTCCTTATAGTAGTTAAAGAAAAGACACATACCCTGATCCCTGATAGAAAAATGGTCAAAATACTTGAGCAGAAAAATGACAAGATAAGAACTCAAATAACTGGTAAGTATATCTCAAAATAATTGGTCTCGGTAAAAGTCACAGAAATGGAAATGTGAATCATAAATGACAATTTTTCTCTTAGGAGACTGGCAGTGGTTTAAACGATAATATTACTCAGTGTAGAGGAATAGGCACTGATATCCTGCTGGTGGGAATTTAAATTCTCATGGCAGTATGGCAATAAAACAAGAGCTTAAAAAAAACAAACATAGTTTCCAATATAGCAGTTCAGTTTCTAGGAGTTATCCTAAGGAAAACATTGAAAAAGATTAGAAGTTCATCTAATCTTTATAATATGGAAACATTGAAAATACCCCCAAAAGATAGTATGGTGGTATTAACACAGAAATGAGAAAAGGCAAGTGGTAGAGTATCATGTTGTTACTCTAAGGATGAATGCTTGGGGGATATGTGTGTGTGTGCATGTCCGTGTGTCTGCATACACATGGGGGAAGTCAGAAGGGTTATATGCTCTACATTGTTAATAGTTGTTAACTCTGGATAGTTGGTTGACTCTTGTAACCTTAATTTTCTCCTTTTTGTTTATCAATACAATGAGCAAGTATTATTTTTTGAAATATGTTTTATAGAAAAAGTTTGAGAATCAGAATAAGGGGCAGTCACTCACAGTGTTCATTAGGAATGCATTTCCTGTACCTACCTTATCATCAAGGAAGTCATGTTACCTTGATTAGGTTCTAGAACCTGCAAAAAATGGACTTAAAAAGATCTCCCTCTCCCACTTGCCTAGAAAGGCTAACTGAGCCTACACATTTCTTTTCCTTTAAACTCTTTAAGAATTCTACATCTGGGGGCGCCTGGGTGGCTCAGTTGGTTGGGCGACTGCCTTCGGCTCAGGTCATGATCCCAGAGACCCGGGATCGAGTCCCACATCAGGCTCCCTGCTCAACAGGAAGCCTGCTTCTCCCTCTCACTCCCCCTGCTTGTGTTCCCTCTCTGGCTGTGTTTCTTTCTGTCAAATAAATAAAATCTTTTTAAAAAAAAATTTAAAAAAAAGAATTCTACATCTGTATAGTTGATAACTGCAAAATATGATTTGTTTTCTAACAGTTACAGACTGATGGTTTCTGTTCATCTGTAGTTATAACTTTGACTTAAAACTTCAGAAGCTTCTAGAAGAATCTGGATGTTCTAGGTTTTCATTTCCTTGATCCTTGAATTTGCTTCTGTTTAGGTTCTGTCATAATGAATGGATCCAGTGTAGCAAATACATCACCTACTGTAAAATCCAAAGAGGATCAGGGATTAAATGGGCATGATGAGAAGGAAAACCCATTTGCAGAGTACATGTGGATGGAGAATGAAGAAGATTTCAATAGACAGGTAAAGAAAAAAGTGGAAGGCTAAGATGCATGTCACTCAACAGCTATATTTTACCATCCGTCTATAACAAGAAATGGGTTTGTCAGCTTGAGTATAATTTACGAATGCATGGAGGCCTGGTCTGGGCTGACCAAGAAACCTCTTCAGCTGGTAAGACACCAGAATATGGTACTTTGGAGGAAGATACTGACCCTTTTCCATTACATTCTTACAAGAGGATCTCATGCCATGGTGATGTGGTATAGACTTCTGGGGAACAGCAGCTGCGTACAGTCGGGCCAGCCTGCTATGCTCCCCACGTGGGAACACAGGGATTGGCAGAATGTACGTCTGAGATGGACAAGTGTGTTACGTGGGGAAAGGCTAGACTGTCTGAACAGAGACTCAGCAGTAACCCATTGTCTTGCATCGCTGTGACATTAATAGCCCAAGGCAGGCATTCTAGGTAGACGTATTTATGCAACCGCATGGTTCTCCGATGGTGTTGCTCTGCCCCAGCCGGGATGTTAATCAGCTGAGTAACTGAAAGATAACTGCAAGTCTAGCCATTGGGAAAGGGGGAGAGCTAAAGGCCAAGGAAGGGATCGCCTTTTAACCCAAGCGATGCCAAAGTGTCACATCCCTTCGGGAGGACATTACATGATGAATAGTTATGTGGCCACTGCCAGCATGGGAGACAGGAAATGCGGTTTTAACTGAACAGCCTGGTGCTCTGGGAACAAGGAAACAAAGTATAGCGGGGCGGCCAGCAGTTTCCCCCCACCCAGTCGACTCACTGTGTCATGATTTGTGTGACTAGCACATAGATCGTGCTTGCAGTCACATCCCTGTGCCCAGGTAACCATTTTTGTGGGTTGTACGTATGTGAATCAGGGTAGATTTCATAAGGAGAACCCCAGTGTCATGCTCTGGTAGAGGCAAGGCAGATCTTGAGCAGTCATGTTAAATCTGACAGCTTGGAAATACTTGGTGGTGGTTGTTACTTTAAGTACTTTATAACTAATTTACTTGAGATCAGTGTGGCTAATTGTAATGTTGAAAACTATTTTTACGTCTTGTGCTACCGGTGACTTCTGGATTCTTGAATAAGTGTATGGGCTAGTTTGGCTGATTATTTTTGCTAGACTCCCCCTCTAATGTGGTGCTAGTGAGCTGTGAATCTGTCACCACTAACCCGCAGGAAAGGGATGGCCAAATGTGAAGCCCAGGGTCTGTTAAAACCACACTTAATCTGCAGACTGGACCGTTCTCTTTACAAAGAGTTAATGATGTCTGCAAAGAGATATAAAGTATCCTAGATACATAGTGCTTTAGTTTAGGGCAATCCTTAAGAAATACAGAGTTGTTTAAATATTCATATTTTTCCTTGTTTTGGAAGGATGCCTACATTGATGATATCATTTTCTGTTGGTTTGCCAAAAAGTGTTCTTTATGTCTTTCTAAGGTTCTGAAAGTATTTTTCTCCTTTAGGGGCCTCATTACCAGAAAAGAGGGCCAGAAGCTGAGAGTTGATTTTGATTTAATCTCCACTATCCAGGTAGTGGTCTAGTTATGTAATTCCTGTTCCTTTTTCATACTTACAAAATGAGAAATTTAAGAAGTGTGGCTTCTTAACAAGATTGAGAAAAGAATCTCAGGCTTTAAAATTATTTTCTATAAGAGCCATCTGCATGGAACGTGTCTGTGTCCCATAGAAATGTTGGAAGAGGTGTGGACTGGACTGGACTTTCTGCTCTTCTGACTCTCTCCTTAGTCATATTGTGGATGAAATTTGGTTGAAAAAACTAAAACTTGCGTTTTTTCTAGCGAAGTGTCTTAATTCTTAGTAGACAAGATCATTTTTTTTTAAGATTTTATTTATTTGATGGAGAGAGAGATCACAAATAGGCAGACAGGCAGGCAGAGAAAGAGGGGGGGAAGCAGGCTCCCCACCGAGCAGAGAGCCCAATGTGGGACTCAATCCCAGGACCCTGAGATCATGACTCGAGCTGAAGGCAGAGGCTTAACTCTCTGAGCCACCCAGGTGCCCCGACAAGATCATTCTTAACTGCAGACTAATAACCTCTGAAAGAAAGAGGTAGGAAACTGGAAGGGGCGAGTCCCACTGGGTCGATAAGTGTGAGCTCTTCACCTTTACTTGCTAGGTGGAGGAGGAACTACAGGAGCAAGACTTCTTAGACCGCTGCTTCCAGGAGATGTTGGATGAAGAAGACCAAGACTGGTTCATTCCCTCGAGGGACCTGCCTCAGGCCATGGGACAGTTGCAGCAGCAGTTAAACGGACTGGCCATTAGCGAAGGTCGTGATTCTGAAGATATTTTGGTAAGAGCCATACGTAGTTGCACATGAGACATAGAACAATATGGGATTTGGAGTGACAGACTTTCTTTCTGGCCCTCCCATCTTGGGCAAGTCTCTGGCCCCTGTTTCTTCACCCATCATCCCATGGGCTTTGATAAGGGTGTGCATGGAAGATGCCTTGCACAGCATCGTGAAAACATTGAGGCACCATCACCAGCTTTCAGTTCCCCCACTGGGCCTTTCAAAGTAGAATTGGGATCAAGGATAAGAATTTGAACATAGAAGAGGTCTGGTTTCAAATTATCACTTGCTGCTGTTCTTTCCTTTTACTGTTCCTCAAATCTGTATTTATAGTTTTGAATGGTATGGTTTTGGAAGGAACATTCTCCTAAGAGGCTATCTTCCACTTAAAATTAGAAGCCTGGATAAACCAATTTCCTGCCTTTCATGTTTATGTAAAGTCAGAACTCTGTGAGTGACTTAGTTTTAACAGAACTCACATTCCAGATGATTGTGCCCTACAGTTTGCTCAGGTTTTGGATGTTCACAAGAGGGTAGATAACCACAGAGAATACAGCATGGTGGAAAATAAAGGGATCATGGTCACCAAACTACTTTGGTGGAATACTCGGATTTTCAGCGAGTTAAGGTACTCAGTGAATTGAAAAATTATTTTTGGAGTCAGACTTGCAAGCCTCTAATGAAAGCATCATGAAGCGAACAGGTGTCTAAAGCAGGAAGGAAAAAATGAGGTTGGTCAAAGCCTAGTATGTCAGGACCATTGAGAGCAGCCCGACAATAGCAGCTGGAACTTTTTTCCCTCTCGGTGGCTGAGAGGAAGGTACTGGTAATAAAGGAAGCAGGGAGAAAACAACTTTTAAAGTGGGATTTATTATATCTCTTGGTTCTTATTTCAGAGCAAAAGTAATCTGAACCCGGATGCCAAGGAATTTATTCCAGGAGTGAAGTACTGAGCTGACAGAAAGCTTTGAGGAGAACTTGTACGTCCCCACACCTGGGGACAGTGCTGCACAAAGAGGCGGAGCTGAAAAAGGGGGTGGGGGGGCAAAGGGTGCACAGTGGGAAGGGGGATAGTGGTTTAACTTGACACTGTGACTGGAGTAACTAATGTGCTCAGTCTTATTCTACAAGTCTCTAAGTCTCTTGAGTATTTCTCTTTTGTTCTACTGACTTTGGTTTGGAGCAGTTTCCTATTATTATTAGCTTTTTGAGTTAAGGAATTGCAGTCTTTTTTTCTCCCCTTCATCAGGAATGTTCTGCTGTGTGTGTTTAAACAAAATAAGCTGACCAAGAAAATCTGGGTGTTTAAGAATGCCCTCATCCTACTGTACACTTACCGAGGGCAATGAACACCTGGAGAATTACTTACTGAGTGTGTTAAGCTGGATGAGAAGAGGGACAAGTGGAAAAAGGAGGTGTTGCAAATCAGCATTCGCAGCCCAGCCCCCCTCTGACGCCCAGGGCTTTCCTGTGATGAAGCAGATTACCATGGCCTGCCAAGCCTGCGTCTCCTTGCCTAGAACCCCATTCAAGAAAACCCAGATTTCAAGGACTGGTATGGTAACTCTTCTGATGGTTCATGAAGATTGCAAACCAGCAAGGGTGGGCTGTGACAGTGATTGTCATTTGGGTCATTCAGTCACTGTTGGCCTGTTCTTAAGTCTCTGCTTACAGCCACCATTAAACTCATTATTCATTATTTGTGAGGTAAAAGAGCTCTAGGGTGGGTTTGTCACTTTATCCCGCATGGCGTCTAGTCCCCTATCTCCTTTCCATCCCAACCCTACACTGTTTTTTAGAAAAGATATTGTTACCATGCTGTGCTGGCCATCAGCTTCAGTCTGGAGTAGTCACCCTTGAATCCTGTTACTTCTGTCTTTTTTTTAAAGATTTTATTTATTTATTTGACACACAGAGACAGAAAGATCACAGGTAGGCAGAACAGCAGGCAGAGAGAGGGGAGGAAGCAGGCTCCTGGCAGAGCAGAGGGCCCAATGCGGGCCTCAATCCCAGGACTCTGAGATCATGACTTGAGCTGAAGGCAGAGGCTTAACCCTCTAAGCCACCCAGGTGCCCCCTGTTAATTGTGTCTTAAGAGTATTTTGACAATCTTTTGCCAGCCCCATGAAGACTTGTTCCTCCTGGTATCTTCCCTTAGTAAATTATTCCCAGTAATTTTTCCCAAGTAAACATATTTTTCAGGATTCTAGCAAGAAGCTCAGTTTATAATTTGGATGCTTCTCCCCACCTTATAGATTTATGCAAAAGAACTCAAAAAAAGCCTGGGAGAGTGAGTCCTGCTTGACCCATGTGACCATGTGACCCACCAGGACAGTTTCAGTAATGATAAAACTTTCTTGTTCCCATATACCCAGCTTTATGAGTTTTCTAGGTTGGGCTCTGGGTAAATTCTTTTTGTTTTTCCTGACCATAAATCATAGGGTTTTGTTGTTGTTGTTGATACTCATAAGGGATTAAACTGGGCACCAGAAGCTGCCTTTGTGTGATAAAGGTGTAGGTGGAGAGTCAGGTCTAAAGGAGATCGTGTGTAGTCTTGGCCATTCTCCTAGGACGGGGACTTGCAGAGGCTTGAGGAGGACAGCGATTTCTGTATGCCTGCTGCTGTGTTGTGTGACAGGCTATCAGGAAAAGACCACGTAATGAAATAAAGTCTGTGTAAATTCAGTATGTGGATATGGGCCAGAGGTTGGAAGGAAAGGACCAGTGTCTAGAAAGCTTAGGAATTTCTCCCTTTTCTTAGGTGCTCCCTAATGTCAGATTTAAAATTTGAACCCACATCTTTTCCTCATCTGAGTCTGTAGGACAGCATCGTTTAAAGAATGGCCTTCCCCATTAGGACACATGCCAGAGGAGAGGAGCTTAAGGAGCTGCTATTGCCAGGCGTGCCCTTTAATTCCCAAAGCCTCTACCTCAAGAAAATGCAGTATCAAACTCGTTTCCAGGGAGGGCTATGAATAAAGACATTTGTTTATTGCACCTTCAGCTTTCTTAAAGATTTATTTATTTATTTATTTGCAAGAGAGAAACACAGCGAGAGAGGGGAACACAAGCAGGGGGAGTGGAAGAGGGAGAAGCAGGCTTCCCTCCCGAGCAGGGAGCCCAGTGTGGGGCTCCATCCTGGGACTCTGGGATCATGAAATGAGCTGAAGGCAGACGCTTCACTGACTGGCCACCCAGACGCCCTGCAGCTTCAGCTTTCAACTGCAGTGGTTGCCTCTAATAGAGAGCCTTGGAAGTGCAAGAATAGAGAGGTCTGTCTGTCCCGGGGCTCCATTTCCTCCTTTGGTAAGCTTGTCCGAGCTCAGAGTCCTGGAGGCTGTGGGGAATACACTGAGACTGCAGAAAGAGCCATTTTCTAGAGCATGGGCATCTCCATCAGAAAGATACAATGGATTCTAGTGTGGCTCCCAGTCTGGAAAGTCCTATAGGGATTAGGATGGAGCCGTTTCTTCATCCTGAAGAAGCCTTGATCGGCTGAGATGTTGGGCGCAGTGCAAAGGGCTTGTCTGTCTGCTGTGGGGTTCCATTTTGCATGTCAGCCTTCAGCATGGTTTCACAAGGCAGATTTGATCGGGAGTAAGCGAGCTTCCTGCCAGATGAGCAGCGGAACATGAAGGCTGGACTTCGCAGTCCCATTCAGACATGAGTCTGCTGGCTCTAGGAGCAGGAAGCAGCTAGCAGCACGTCCCATTTTTTAGCGAGTTGGCTTGTGCTGCAAACGGCTTCACTCCATAGCCCAGCTCTTTTCTCTGCCCTTTTGTTGTGAGGCAAGAGCACAGTTGTCACCCAGATCATAGACTCAGCTAGAGAGTTTGCCAGCTCCTCATTAGAAAATGCATGCAGGTCTGCTTGGACCTTCACTGGACACCTTGTCCCTTTCAGGGTGAGGCAGGTATTTGTAAGTGGTTATTTTGATGTTGAATCTGAGCCACTACTCTGTTTAAACTTGTTCTGTTGGCAAACTGGAAGTTTGAGAATGTGTATAGCAATAAGAGTGTGTGTTTTCCGTGAGTGCCCGTTCTGGCTGGGCCCAGTGTAAAGTTTATCAGTGACTGGTTTCTGAGTTTTGTGGTTGTTTGACTCTAAAACTCCAAGGTGGAAATTATTTTATCTCTTGCTCTTCAAGAGAAAAAAAAACAAAACAAGGAAAGACCTTTTTAGTTTCTCTGGGTCTTTCTGCGGCAGAAAAGTTGACAGCCCTGGCCTGAGCTCCTGCAGCTGTGCGGCCCTGAGTGTTTCTGACTGTAGCCATGGACTTTTGGAGTCGCCTATGGTCAGACTAAAACAGATTGTAAGGGAGAGGCAGGACTTTAGTTTTCAAAGTCAAAACAGCTGGAGTCTCTTTAATTAAGGTTATGCTAACTATGGCTTTAAAAATGTTTTTAGTGAAATATGAAGCAGGATTTTTTAATTGTGCATTGTCCTACTGTCAGTTTTGTCTTGATTTTGGGGAGGCTAGGAGTAAGGAGGTTGTTATAATGCTCTGGCAATTTTAGATGTCAGAGAGGAAAGTTGTGTGAAGCTAAAGGAAACCATCGACTGAATCCTCTTGTGTTAGTGCTGCTGCAGACCCCACGTAGAAACCTCAGGTGTCCAGGAATCGACCCTGCTGTGATCAGAGAGGACAGGTCATCTTCGATAAGGGTGCCAGGATCACCAGTTAATCATGGTTCTTGGTTTAGGTGACGATTAGGTATGGGAAAGAGCAGACACCTCACAAATTTGACCAAGAACTGGGGATGGCCACCTACTGGGGAAGACTGTGTTTTCCCAGCCCCTCTCCCTGGGGATAATGCATTCATTTGGGAAATGAGTGGAGAGAACAGGAGGACTGACCCAGTGCTGTGGGCATGGGGAAACCCTAAGCTATTTACTAGAAAATAGTACAGTGTTTTCACTGTACAGCTCGACACTAAGTGGTAATCCCACCCTACTGATTGAGCCTTCGGAAATGTTTAATGCTTGACGTGTGGTTTGGGAAGCAGGGACTTTTTTTTTAAAACAACTTTATTGAGGCATATTTTACATATAAAATTCACCCATTTCAAGTGTTCCTGAGTGGTGACCATACTCAGTTTGAGACATTTTCCCTCCCACCCCATGAGATCCTTCATGTCCATTTACATGATAATCCCTGCCTCCAGCTTGGGGCAACCACTTACCTTTCTGTCTCTACAAATTTGCCTTTTCCAGGCATCTTATCGGTGTAATCCTACAAAACTGGTCTCTTATAGCTGGCTTTTTCCCTTAGCATATTTCTGAGTTTCATCCATGAGGCGTGACTTATGTTGGTAATTTGTCTCTACAGAGCTCTCAGTAGTATTCCATTGATGGATAGGCCACATTTTGTCAGCAGGGAATCTTGTAAAATTGGATTTCAGCCCCCTGTGGTCTAAATAGAACCCTCAGAACACAGGCCTCCTGGGCAAGCTGCTGCATGTGTCCCAGGAACTGCTTCTCTGAACCAGCTGTGTCACCAGTGGCTCTACACGAGGAGTCGAAACTGCTGCAGAAATTTTTATAATTTTGCAACTTTTTTTTTAAGGAACTCTTGTGCAGTCTACACATCAGGACTTTTGAAGCATCTGCTAATCTAATGAGTCCATTTTGAGCAGACACAAAAGTGAAGCCATCCGTACTCTGTTGGCTGTTTTATCCTTCTGAACTGGATGGGGGAATCGCTGAACTTTCTGAATACAGTATTGTATTGAACATTACAAAGTTGAAAACGTATTAAAGATTGTGCTGCCTTTGTTGGATGGATCTGGGGAGGATGCCCAGCAGAGGAGGTTGACCAGAAAAAGGGAATGGAGCCTGTGGGACAAGAAGTCCCCGAGGGCCTGTGCATGGTCCTCGGTCCGCCAGTGTGGGTGGCAGAGTGTGATGACACCCTGCGGTGGCTTTGCATCCCCAGCAGGCCTATGTCTTGACTTTCGCCTTTGATCCCTGTTTCACAAGTATTTAACAGCTATTTTTGTTCCTTTTTTCTCCTCTAAATGCACATGATATGGTAGTTATTAATATGTCTTTGGGGGAGGGGCAGGGCTTTAAAATTGAAGAAAATGATTTTCATAAAAATAGCAAAAATGGGGAAAAAGTTACTTTTTAAAAATTTTGCTATATAAACCAAATGGCAGCTGTGGAAAAAAAAAATCTCAATAAGATGAGAATAAAATGCATTTACTTGCCAGCAGCACTACTGTTTTTCCTACGGTTGGGTAATTATATAGCATCATATAGGGAATGTGTGTGTGGTGTGTGTTTATGAGAGGTTTTTTTTTTTTTTTAAGATTTATTTGAGGGGCGCCTGGGTGGCTCATTGGGTTGAAGCCTCTGCCTTCGGTCAGGTCATGATCTCAGGGTCCTGAGATCGAGCCCCACATTGGGCTCTCTGCTCAGCAGGGAGCCTGCTTCTCCCTCTCTCTCTGCCTGCCTCTCTGCCTACCTGTGATATATCTCTCTGTCAAATAGAAAAAAAAAAAGATTTATTGAGGGGAGAGGGAGAGGAAGCGAAAGGCTTGAACAGATTCCCTGCTGAGCGCAGAGCCTGATGCAGGGCTTGATCTCACAACCCGGAGATCATGATATGAGCTGAAACCAAGAGACTGGGCCACCCATGCACCCCTTGTGAGAGATTTCTTTTTTCTTTTGTTTTCTTTCTTTTTTAAAGATCCCATTTATTTATTTGACAGAGAGAAACACAGCAAGAGAGGGAATACAAGCAGGGGGAGTGAGAGAGGGAGAAGCAGGCTTCCCATCGAGCAGGGAGCCTGATGTAGGGCTCGATCCCGGATCTCGGGGATCATGACTTGAGCCGAAGGCAGTTGCTTAACCAACTGAGCCACCCAGGCGCCCAAAGATTTCTGTCTCAAGATGGATCATGGTTTTAGCTGCATCATTTTCCATTCTAAATAGTGTTACAAAGTAGTAAAAGCATTGGTTTGGAAGCTGCAGGCCTGAGTGAGTCCCACCTCCAGCACTTCCTTAGTGCCTTCAGCCAGTGCCTCAGTTTAATCTATAAAGACGTGACACCTCCTCCTAGGACTGTTGTGAAAATTAGACTGAGTTTAATTTCAAAATACTGCCTGGCACAGGGAAGGCGCTTACTACATAGTGGTAGTAATGTGCACGATAATATGCACAGCTTTGCACAGCTTTGAACGAAGGTGTAACAGGAACTCCTTGGACTTGGAAGGAAATTGGATAGCTGTTATTTTCCTGCCTCGGGGAAAAAACTGACTTCTACCTAGATAACAAGGAAAGGTTCTAAATCTGCCTTTCAACTACTGCACAAACTTGAGCACCTTCTAGGTACTAAGCACTGTTCTAGGTACCAGAGCTACTGGGTTAACAAGCAAACATCATCGGTTCTGTTGTGGGGGATTTTGGTAATTCATATTTATTCAGTTTACACCTAGCTTGAACCTCCCAGGGATTCTGTGAGGGGCTTTCTCATGTGGCAGACAGATCATGGGAAGAGACTGTGGCGGCTGGGTTTTGCTTTGAGCACTCTTATTTCTTTGCTGCCTTCCTAAAACCAGGGGGAAAGCAGCTGAGCAGACTTGCTGGAGTAGAGCTTTCTGAGATACTATAGTTATGTATACACAAGGCCTGGACTATTCACATCCCTGAAGATGTGACTGTTGTATTCATTCACTTAAAACATTTCATTAACCTTATCTGAAGTAGAATACATTACAAAAAGGCAGATATTGTAAACATGCAGGTCCATAAATTTTTGCCAACTTCTCGGTTGGCGTAAGGTACGCATTTTTAATCCTCAGCACACCTTTCACAGTTGTAAGACATTCAGGGTTTGCTGAATGGATGCAACAGATGAGGAGGCATGCTGGTCATGAAATCACACAGGTAGATTAAAGCAGCATTGACTTCATTTGAATCCAGTTCTTGTTCTAATTTCTTGCCTCTTTCACCAGGTTATTACAAGCTTATTTCCAATGCCTTGATAAGATGGAATCCAATTAATTGTTCCTGTTATTCAGGAAGTTTAGATGAAAGGGGGGGAAACTCATCAAAAATGACTTGCGACTTTCTGCACCACAACCTCTGGTAACAGAGCCTTACTAACCAGAAAATAAGCCACTTTGTCACCATTCTGATTAAAGGAACTAGGAACACATCGGACCTTTTACACTTTAATACTGTCTTTATTTTTTTATTCAAGATTTATTTATGAAAGAGAGAGTGCTCAAGTTGGGGGGATGGGGTAGGCAGAGGGAAAGGGAGAGAGAATCCCAAGCAGACACCCAGCTGAGTGCAGAGCCTGGAGTCTGGATGTGGGACTCAATCCCAGAACCCTGAGATCAAGACCTGAACCGAAATCGCAACTGGGACTCTTCACCAACTGAACCACCTGGCACCCCATTGCCTTTATTTTTTTTCCAACTAACATGTGTTCAATACTTACATACTAGGACTAAAAAAACTCAAGTTATGCTCCTTGTTCAGCTCTCCCACTGGAATAGTAGAGCCTACACAATGGTAAGGAAGAGAGATGGCCATATTCTTGAAGAGTATAAATAAACTCTTTATGGTTGTATTCTATTTATAAACTCTCCACCAATGAGATTTTAAATTCTAAATCCAAAATACTCCTTCTTCCTGGTCCCAAGATCATGTAACAAACTTCTCCAGGGGTTCCTGGGTGGCACCGACCGTTAGGTACCCAACTCCTTTTTTGGCTCAGGTTGTGATCTCAGGGTCATGAGATCATGCCCCACATTGGGCTCCACACTCAGCATGGAGTCTGCTTGAGATTCTCTCTCTGCCACTGCCCCTCCTGCTCATGCACTCTCTAAAATAAATCTTAAAAAAAAAACAAAACAAAACACCTTCTCTAAAGCTCCCTGCACAATAATAAGTGTTCTTAGGACCATGAGATTTAGCAAAGACCCCTCCTCTATGTCTTTCACCTCTTTGCAAGCTTTTTACCAGAAAAATATATGGGACTTGCTGAGAGCTGGCCCCTAATAGTTTGGAGCACAGATGTGAAGATGGCTGCCTGTACCCTCAGAAGGGACTTGGCTTGAGTTCTTATTGCTCAAAACCCTGGCTTGTGTTGGGCTAGGGCCAATGGGAGGAGAGCCACTGCCACTCTGTTCTACACTGTGAAAGCGTCACTTGACTTGAGAAACAAATGTGCAAGATCTCTTGGTGGGCTGAATCAGCACTCAAAAGCTTTAGGGTAGAACTCCCTCCAGTGCAGATCCTGGACCTCTGCAGCACAACTCACCCAGGTACGTGGCAGAAATGAACATTTCCACCTCTTTCTTGACCTACTGAATCAGACACCTGATGGAGGAGGAAGACAAAGATCTAGTTGCAAACAAGATCTAGACTAACTGGTGCACATGTTCCATGCCTTCTAACAGCTTACACTCTGAAAACCAGTAGAGGCAGCCATTGTGGGTCAAGATTCTATCTTCAGTTCACCAAGCACCATGCGCCGCACAACAGGAAGCTCTGGGCTTGTCTTTACTGATTAAACTAACAGTATGCAGAGGACAGAAATCACGTGTGCTCTTCACCGATGTTCATCATTCGTGTCACACAACAAATGCAAGATGTCATATTATAACCAGAGCCAGGCTGGAAGTCACGAGGAATAAACAGGCCACCTAGTTGTGTCTAACTGGCCTCCTTTGATCTCAGCCATCTTCATAACCTCTCAAGAACTCTTCCATAGGGAAAAAAAACTGCAAAATGTGCCACCTACCTATGAGTACCGAATTCAGTGAGGGAATTCTCCCGGATAAGAATGGTACCCTCTCCTAAATCCTACTGGGACTATCAGGAGAGGGTGTGAAGTGTCTAAAGTTACTCCTCCTGATGCTCTCCACAGAGAACACTTAGTTGTAGGAAAAAATGACTAGGTAGGAATCATTACTCACTTGGACAGGAAAAACTGAGGTCACAGTTAACACAACAGCTCAGCACAGAAGTATGCTCATGTCAGGGGGCGGTGGGGAGGAATGGAGCACATGGACTGCATGGCAAGCAGATTGCAAACCACATGCCAAATACCTGGGCACAGGGCTTTCCAAGTTTGAGACTATAACCATTCCTGAGCTCTCTGAGATACCCACTGGCAGATGCGCTAAGGGTGTGCACAGCAAGTGTGCTGGATGACACAATCCAACTGGGGAGTGGATAAAGTGCATTTATTTTCTTTTATATGTGTGTGTTTTGTTTTGTTTTGTTTTTGCAAAGCAGGGGAGCCTCCTTTCCAGCACCCAGTGTCCATTGGGCTTGGAGGTGGTGGAGCCAGGGCCAGCCCCCTAGTGGAAGGTGTAGGAATAGAAGGCAACGGCATTGGCTGCATAGTCAATGGGGAGGACGTGCCCAATGTGCCTGGCCCCAAGGCTGGCCCCACCCAGCGCAGAGGAATGTCGCAGCTTCAGCAGGGTGAAGCTGGAGAAGGAGTTCTGGGCCTGGATCTCTCGGCCCTGGGTCAGCGCCAGAAGGAAACCTGAAGGGAGAGAGGGCGGAGGATGGAGGTGAGGGTAGACCAGCACCCCGTGGTCAAGACCAGGAGGTGGGACAAAGAGAGGGAAAGGAGAAGCCCAGGCCCTGAGGCATTCCTGTGCAAGTCCTCGAGGGGCCCATGTGCCAAATCCCTAAGAGGCAAGGTACTAGGCGACATAAGCCCAGTGACTGCAGTAGGGTACTGGAGCCTACAGCCACCAGGCACCCAATGCTGGAACTCCAAGGAAGCAATGGCGTCCTCCCAACTACTCCAGAAAGTCTAATGGAATCCACAAGCTACCTGAACTGACGCTGGAAGGGTGAAGAGGGCACCTTTTCTCCCTTCCGGCTGCAGCTGTGTTGACTGACATGTCACCACATGCTGGTCAGAAGGGCTGATTTCAAGCGAGGTCTGTCTTTACTTTTTTTTTTTTTTTTAAGATTTTATTTATTTATTTGACAGAGAGAAACACAGCTAGAGAGGGAACACAAGCAGGGGGAGTGAGAGAGGGAGAAGCAGGCTTCCCGCTGAGCAGGCAGCCCCTTGTGGGACTGGATCCCGGGTCTCCGGGATCTTGACGAAGGCAGTTGCTTAAACAACTGAGCCACCCAGGCGCCCCTGTCTTTACTTTTTAAGAAGTGGTGTATATGCACAGCAACTTCTTTCAAGACACATCTCCAAAGGCAAAGGAAACAAAAGCGAAATGAACTTTTGGGACTTCATCAAAATAAAAAGTTTCTTCACAGCAAAGGAAACAGTCAACAAAACAAAGAGGCAACCCATGGATGGGAGAGGATATTTGCAAATGACACTACAGACAAAGGGCTAATATCCAGGATCTATAAAGAACTCCTCAAACTCAACAACCAAAATAAAGATGATCACATCAAACAATGGGCAGGAAACATGAAGAGGCACTTCTCCATAGAAGACATACAAATGGCTAACAGACACATGAAAAAGTGTTTGTCATCACTAGTTATCAGGGAAATTCAAATCAAAACCACACTGAGATACCACCTTATACCAGTCAGAATGGCCAAAATTAACAGAACAGAAAACAGCAAGTGTTGGAGAGGCTGTGGAGAAAGGGGAACCCTCTTACACTGTTGGTTGGGATCCAAGCTGGTGCAGCCACTTTGGAAAACAGTGTGGAGGTTCCTTAAAAAATTAAAAATAGATACCCTATGATCCTGCAATTGCAGTGCTGTGTATTTACCCCAAAGATACAGATGTAGTGAAAAGAAGGGCCATATGTACCCCAATGTTCATTGCAGCAATGGCCACAATTGCCAAACTGTGGAAAGAGCCAAGAGGCCCTTCAACAGATGAATGGATAAAGAAGCTAGGGAATATATACAATGGAATATTATGCCTCCATCAGAAAGGATAAATACCCTACTTCTGTAGCAATATGGACAGGACGGGAAGAGATTATGCCAAACAGAGAAAGTCGAGTGTCATACTTGTGGAGCATAAGGAGTAATACAGAGGACAGTAGAAGGAAAGGAAATGGGAAGTGGGGTAAATAGGGGAGGGAGATGAAACATGAGAGACTTTGGACTCAGAAACAAACTGAGGGTCTTGGAGGGGAGGGGATGGGGGAGCCTGGTGGTGGGTACTGAGGGCACGAATTGCATGGAGCATTGGATGTGGGGCATAAACAATGAATCTTGGAACACTGAAAAAATAAAATAATGTAATAAAAAAAGAAATAAAGAAGTGGTGCATATGTAATAAATCCTTTAAAAAGATCATGTCTTAAGAGCTTAAGGAAGCTGGATGAGACACTGTAAAAGAGCTCCCTGGCAGACTGAAGGCAGAGGGCTGTGGCCTGTCCAGGCCTCAGGGCCCAAGTCTTAAGTCCTCCCCCGGGGCAGGCAGCTCTCCCAGGTACGCCCCTCCCTACCATCCACCACCCACCCCAGGCTCACCTTTCTTCAGCAGCTCCCAGCTCTTCCACACAGAGCCCACACACAGGATGGGGAGGCCCATCTCCCCCTGGAACAAGACCTGGTGGAGAGCAGGAATGGACATTGGGGCGACCAAACCTCGAGCGCTGAAGCAGGTAGTTTCTTAAGACCAGACCACCCGCTCTGTTACTCTCCCCGTAGCCAAGGTGGACTGAAGAAAACGGGAAAAGGGAGAAAAACAGGGAGATTCAAAAAGCTGAGAGAGAGAGAATGGAAAGGGAAAAGAGTAAAGCAACAATACAGAGGCAGGAAAGAGAAGGGAGGGACATGGACGGAAACATGCACCATGTTAAAGCAATTTACTATATATAAGTATAGGTTGCGGGCCAGCCACAGGGGGAGACACTAGACCCAAGAACTTTTATGCGTTAGAGACCCTATACAGAGTTTTTCTCACACCCTAAGTGGGTTTAAAATTGTGCCCCTTTACAGAATTTGATGGGACAGTGTCATCCCTAATGGCAAAGAGCCAAATCTGGCCCAGCAACATCCAGGTTTCATTTCCCATCTCGACTCACCGGGTCAATCTCAGGCAACACTGCCACCACGTGTCTGCCCAGCATCTCCCCAGCTTTCCTGAAGATAAACCGGGAGAGGGCATCCCCCTGCTGAGCACCTGGGCAGGATGGGGGGAAGGGAGCTGGTGAGAACCTGTTGCAGGGTAGGAAGAGGAGGAGCACCTATAGCTAGCAGAGGTCTAAACTGAGAATGGATGCCCACCTCATGGCATGTAGGTAAGCAGGCCTCCAAACCATCTCTCCATCCTTACTCCCCCGCCTCACCATGTACTTCCACCCAAGGAGGCATGTCCTGCCCCCCAACCCCGCCAGGTCCTGGCTCCCCATGCGCAGAAGGGCAGCCCCCTTCTTCACAGTGGCGGCTGGTCTGTAGTCCAGCTTACCGAGAGTCTGTCCCTGAAGGTCTCTCACCTCTGGGGACCCTACTTGAGCAGCTGGCTGGGGTGCTCCTGCCCCACCCACCATCCAACAGTCTGCTGTGGGTCTGCCCCTCCCTGGCCCCCAAAGGGCCTCGTCCAGCAAGATCTAAGAGGGGCCTATAATGCCATGAGGCTGCAGGCATCCAAATGAAGGGAGTATGAACATTCTACTGGAGAAACAGCACTGTGGAGACAAGCAAGCCCTATGGTATAAAAGCTTTCCCTAACCCCCCTCCACCCATCATGCCAAACACCTCCAGGATGATCTAGTTCTTCGGATATCATTAGATTTTTGTTTGTCTGTTTTGTTTTTTTAAATTACAGATTTGCCCAAAGGACAACTGCTTCTTACATTTCTCAGAAACGGACATACAGCCTACACAAGCCGTGACAGCCATCAAGAAGAGAAACAGAGATGATATAAAATAACCTCAGTACAAGCCCCGCGTCCTTCTGGCTCCAGCCCAAGGCCTACCAGTACCAAGGAGCATGGTGGCAGAGAACTAAAGTCACTTGGTCAAAGGGAAGTTAGCTGCCAGTTCCCAGTATGAAGCCCATTCCATCCCCCAATGAGGGAAGTCTGAACAAAACCAAATCAAACTCTGCCCCCCTTCCAGTACCTTCTGCAATTTTCTGGCAAAACCCAGCAAACCGGCATTTATCAAAGTCCCTATACAGGTGGGTGAGGATTCCTAGCCGGTCTGACACCTGAGAGACAGAGAAAGGGCACGGAGAGTCATCAGAAGCAAAGGAAAATGCACAGTCTGCCCACCCAAGTTGATCTTCCTGATGTCTCTGTCTGAAAAGCTGGAATAATGTTTGTTTTTTAAGCTCTAGAGAATATACGGATTAGAGATTTCTCATTTGAGGGAGGTTCTTTGCTCACCCCACATGGATCCCATCACTTCCAGATTAGCCCACAGACATACAGCACAGAGCGCAGATCTGTGCACACCAAAGTGTGTCGTGTAGTTCCTGGAGGTGCTCCTGAAAAGATTTCTTTGGTGAAAGGAATCTAAGGACTATTGCACATTGCAACTCTCAGGTCACAGTGTGCGTTAGCAAATTAAAGGCCCTGTTAAGTCGTGGACCGAGAAACCTATTTGTTTCTCCCAAACCTCTCTGACCACAGAAAGTCCTCCTCTCATCCTAACAGCCGGCCGCTGCGGGTCCTAAGGGACGGGCACTTCCCCAGAGTACGCACTAAAATGGAAGCAGGGAGGGCTCTCAGTGTGAGCGCCTACAGCAATACAGTAAACATTCTGAACAGGATCTCATTTGGTCCTTGTAATGATTTTGTAAGGACGACTAAAGAATAGAAGATGGCAGCGCAGCCCGACCAATCAGACCAGACCAATCTGCTGGGTCAGGGTAGCTTAACTGCACCTTCCACAGCAGCTGCAATCGAAAGTGATTTCTCTTCCTGCTCCCTCCCCATACAGGTCTACCTTCCAGCACATCTCATCTCCTGCCTTGAGCCTGTCCCCAGCTCCTGTAAGCGGCTGCCATGCAGAGGTCTATTGAGTAGACTTATCTTCCTTCTCCTCTCCCCTTTTACCTTGGGTTCAGCTAAAAATAGCTGTTTTCTACTCCACTACAAATAAGCATGGCCCAGACAGAGGAAAGCCTTGGGTAAGAGGATATACCTACCCCAACAGCCCTTCGTGCCTGCCTCTTTTTTTTTTTTTTTAAGATTTTATTTATTTATTTGACAGAGCGAAACACAGCTAGAGAGGGAACACAGCAGGGGGAGTGAGAGAGGGAGAAGCAGGCTTCCGCAGAGCAGGGAGCCCGATGTGGGACTTGAACCCAGGACTCCGGGATCATGAGGCAGACGCTTAACAGCTGAGCCACCCAGGTGCACCCCCCCACCCCGCCCACCTCTTTAACAGGCTCTCCTTCCTGACCCACACAGGCCAGAAGCAGCTCAGTCTAAGCACACTGCCTCCTGATCTCACCCGGCCCTTCTCACTCCAGCCTGAAACGGCATCTATCCTCACCTCCCAGCAAGGCCTAGCTGCCCAAGAATGAATTCTAGCTAACTGCTTGTCCCCAGCCTGCCCATTCCTCATGCCTGACATCCTCCTCTTGGCACGCACCGCCCACATCATTATGAATCCTGTCCTTACCTAGAAAGTTGCCCATCTTCCAGCTCTGACCCACAATTCACCCCAACTTCCCTTCAGCTCACTCAGTTCTCCTACATTCACTCCTGCTCAATATCCCACTGCCCCATCCCGGGTGTGCGTGTTTACCAGAGGCAGGGAAAGTACCTGGAAATAGTTGAACATTAGGTGTTTGATGTAGCCTATGTCATGAGGAGCCGCCTCTAGGTTGTCAATAGAGTCGAACACTATTTTCACTGCCTGGTGTGCAATCCAGTAGGCTGTGGAGGGCAGAGAGGGCTAAGAAGTTGGGGTAATCTCGCTAAGTTCACAGATAAGGAAACTCAGACCCAGACAGGTTAGTGACACAGCTTGGGTTATTACAGCAAATTAGGTGCCCCGACTTCAACTGTATGACCAATCCACAAAGGGAAAGCTAGGGGGGAAAACAACAGGGGAGGCTGGGTCACACCAGCTCCTGCCCAAAAATAAAGGCGAGGAGAGTCAGCTGTCACAAACACCACTGTAGTCACTGCCATGAGCTGGCCCCAAAGGCCCCTCTGAAAAGGTATCTCTGGTACCTATAAGAGGTCATGCAGGAGGAGCTCCTATACCCCATCCTATTAGCAGACTGGTCCAGCAAGTCCCGGCATCTGTGGCCTTAACCTTCATAGGGTCAATTCCTCCCTAGGGATTCCAAAAGTCAACACAGGTGGGCGACAACTATTATGCTGAGGCGTGAATCTGAACCTGGATACGGAGCCTGCTGCAGACCAAGATCAGCCGCTAGTCTGCCATCTGTATCTCTAGGTTCCCTCGGTCATTCTCCTGGATTTGGAGGAACTTCTCAAGAGCTGTCCTCAGAGATCCCAAGGGGTTGGTGGCCAAGGGCAGGGGAGAGGAGGATGGGGAGCTGCAGGAAGGGAAGGATCCAGGGGCCCCAGAGCCAGGCCTAGCCGGCATGAACTCACCTGAGCCCTCGTCCCCCATCATGTGGCCCCAGCCACCACAGCCACTCTCAGAGCCATCGGGGTTGATGAGCCTGCAGTTGGAACCTGTCCCAGAGATGAGCACGATCCCACCTGGGGAAAGGGCACGGGAGGCTCAGTGTGGCCAAGGCCCTGCACGGGGCACACAGCTTCTGACTGCCAAAGGAGGACAAGAACAAGCCCCGAATCACCACCCAGCCTTGTAGGGGAAGGTGAGCCCAGCTAGTTTCCTGCCTGAAAGTGGAGGGCCTGAGTCTCAAAGAAGATTCAATCTACACAGAGCCCTTCTCTGGGAGACATGAGCCAGCCTCCTTGCCAACCTAAGTGACCGCCTGCCTTCCCAGTACCTGTTAGAGCCAGCGATTGTGCTAGGCCCTCCCTGTTCACACAGTGATACGCATTCAACATCCTCAATCACCTTCGTGAATACAACTGCCTCCATTTTACAGAGGAGCAAATTGAAACTCAGGAGTTCCTTAATTTCTTCAAGATGGTACCGACGGCTCGCAAAATAGGAGCAGAGATTCAAATGCCGACCTCAGGACACCAAGGCCTTTCACACTGGCACAGAGCTCTGCCCATTTTCTTCTTGGCCCTTAACTGCTCTCCCAGCCAGCCTCACCCCTGCACCACCCCAGGGGCTCCCTCCTCTGGAGCAGAGTCTCAGGCCCGATGGAGATACGGAGATACGGTTCGGCCCTCCCACCTTCTGTCCGACCTCCCACCTTCTGTCCAGTCGGTGCTCCGGCAGGGACTGAAGCCAATAAAATGCAGGGAGAAGGGAGCGGGTACACTGGAGGCCACCTTCCAGGTATTTCAGGACAAGTCCTGTCAGCTCTAAGGAAGGGGCTTTCCCAAGAAAACCAGTTCTCAACCTCACCCCGCCCTCTTCCTCCTCCTCACCAGCCTCTGTTGCTGTGGCGATGGAGCCCGCGGCATCTGTGGTGATTAAGTAGCTTTCGCTCAGGTGGGGAAATCGCTTCTTCAGCTCCTCGGTAAGGATCTTCAAGGCGTCCTGCTGCTCCCCACCGCTCAGGGACAGGCCCTAGGCCGTGTGCGATCAGAGCGAGTGAGCAGGGTGACCAGACCCAGCTCCTTTCTCCGCCCCCTCCCTTCCTGGAATCTAGCCCTACCCTGTACCTCTGCGCACACCCTGCTGGGCCAGCTCCAGTCCTCCTGCCGCCCCATGCGATGACCCACCAGCAGCTACTGGCGGCAAGAAGAACCTGGTCTGGGAATGGACCCAAAGAGGGGACTCATCGATGCCAGGTTTGGAAGGTGGGAGGGTCAGCAGTGCCCTCGACAGAAAAGTCAGGCAGAAGAGCAAGCGGAGGAGGTGGGCTTGGTGTGGACTGCAGGGGGCTTAGCTGTGTCTGCAGAACCTCTCACCGAGGCTATGGCCAGGGGGTAGTTGGCGCTCCAGCAACTGGAGAGAAACGTCTGAGCTGAGACTCACAGCTGACATTTAATGAGTGTGTACAGGTTAGGCTCTACACTAAGCACTCCGGGACGCACCATGTCATTACTGTTACCCAACCACTGAGGCAGCTACCGTTATCTGCATTTCCCAAATGAGCCCGAGGCTTAGTGGAGGTAAAAAGCCTGCTAAGGGTCTCACTGATGCTGAGTGACAAAACTGGGATTCATACCAGGGTCTCCATGGCTCTCCAAAGCCCTGGGCTCTTCCCATCCTTATGGCTTGTAGGTGACATCTGAAGCCATAAGAATGGGTGAGGACAGAGGTCTCTAGACCAGAGACTAAACCCTCAAGGCCTTTCATTCTGCAGTCCTCAGACTCATCTAGTCAAAATCGCTGTCTGTGTTTCTATGCCTTCATCCCCTCTGCCCCAGACTCACCAAGCTCCGTAGAGGGACCAGAGTATCCACCCCTGCTTCCAGTTTGGCCTTGTTCACCATCTCGTTGATCCTCTCCACACACTTGTCTATCCCGATTAGCTGGCCCCATTCGAGGGAAGGAGGAGTTACAAAGGCTGGCACGACCCGTGTTGCCCCTACAGGCTCTTATACGCGGCCCCAGACACCGTCTTAAAGGGAGTTACAGAGAATAAAACCACAACCAAACCCACTGGTCCCTCAGTGTGGTCTTTACCCAGTGATTTGTGCTGAGTCCATCTGCTTCCGCCACAATCCGCCCATCCTCTGAGAGTAAAAGGACCTTGGACCGTGAGCCTCCCCTACAGAACACAAGGGGGCACTCAGTCGTGCTCAGACAAAGCTGCAGGGACAATTAAGCTTGTGCAGTTCTCTTCCCAGGCAGAGCCCAGGGCGATGGTGACAGCTTTGGCAAACCCAATTCCCATTCCCAAGCCCACTTCTGTGGTCCCGTCTGATGTGCTCCTGGACCCTTGCTTCTGCTCAGCTTCCCTCAAGGATGTCCTACTTATCCCGCAAGACCCTACTTCTCTATCACCTAGTCCTTGAAACCTCTGTTGCGTGCCCTACCGCCACAGCTCCATTCATTAAACCACAATAGTGCCCCCATAACTTGTAAAGATGCTGGTAAGAGCATTGAGTTGTTTTTCTGTCTGCCTCTCACAGGACTACAAACTGCACGGGGCCAGGCTCCAGATCCTTCATCCATCCTCATGCCTGGCACAAGTCAACACTCAGGAAATGTGACTAAAGGGAGTAGCACACGTCTTCGCTTCTTTCACAATAACTAAATGCTGTCTTTCAATATCCAGCTCCAGCTGCCAAGTTCAAGACACCCTCGGGAGAAACTCTGACCACAGGGCAGAGAGAGTCTATACCTACTTAAGCAGCCAAATGGTGAAACACTTATTACTGGGGGAAATGGGAGTCTGGATGGAGGTCTGCAATAGTGTGGTGTATGTTTATTTATTGATCAGAACTCTTGGGAATATCAGAAGAGGACACTAAAGACCTGCTGATTGACCTCAAAGATGACAAGAAGTTTCAGGGCATAGTTACAGAACAAGGCAGCAGATTCAATGTCCAAAAGAATCTTTTGACAACCTACAAACACAGGTCATATGTTGCACATGACTATAACAGGGATGAGCCCCAGCTCCTGTACTGATTTTTAAAAAGTGCAACAGATGCAGGATGGGGGGAGATCAACCTTAACAATTTAAGTTAAAAAAAAATAAACAGATAGGTGCCTGGGTGGTTCAGTGGGTTAAGCCTCTGCCTTCAGCTCAGGTCATGATCTCAGGATCCTGGGCTCTCAGGGAGCCTGCTTCCCCCTCTCTCTGCCTGCCTCTCTGCCTACTTGTGATCTCTCTCACTGTCAAATAAATAAATAAAATCTAAAACAAAAACAAAAACAAAAACAAAATAAACAGATAAAAAGACATGGAGGTCTGTGAGTTGATGCAGCACAGAAGTAATCCCAATTTCAGATTCAAAAGTAAGTGCTCAGGCAGTGACAAGAGCCACACTGTATTATGCCCAGATTTCACACCCAGATTCACAGAAAGCTTTCACAGGCCAGGGGACTTGGCAATCATCTCATTCATCCCTCTTTTCACTACACACAGGGGGTAAACGAAGCCCAGATTGGGCAAAAGTCTTGCTCCTAGTTCTAGGGAGAAGCAGTATTACAAAAAGTCCACTAAACAAGTTTCTAAGTAGGAAAAATGCGAGAATGACAGAGGGTTCTATCTGGAACGCTGACAAGAACCTGGGTGTTCCAGGGATCAGGACAAGTTAGCACGTCAGCTGGATGTTCTAGCTACCAGCCCCGCTGGCAAAGGTCTTTGTCCCTGGCTTCCACCACAATCCCACTCCCCATCCCCAGTTCAGCAACGTCACACTTGACACCTGTTCAGCTAAACTCTCCCCAGGATCCGGAATGAGGAAGAGGAGCTTCTAGATCTAGCGAGAGGCGGTGGAGTGGGTCGTTCAGGGCAGAAAGGGGTGTGGTTCCGCCGTGAAACATAAAAGACCCTCCCCCCACCCCCGCCCCGGGTGCAGCCATGCACACGCAGAGTCCCCGCAAACCCTGGGGCACTGCCGCGCGTGCACACACGCCTCCTCCTCCACAAAGCCCCACAGCTCAGAAGCCAAAGTGGCCAGACCCTAAGGTGGGAGGTGACCAGTATGCCAGCCTGGCCACAGGCTTCCTGCCTCTCGCCCTCCAGCGGCTCCCAAGCCACCCCTCCCGGGTTCCCTCTGCTGAGCTGCACTCACCCCTCCACCCCGCCGTAAAGGGCTGCCATGGAGGTGGTGCCGCCGCCGGAGACCCGCAGTTTGCTTCTCTCCCGCCCGCCGGCTCGCTCGGCCCCGTCACGTGCACCGCCGGGCGGTCCTGCTGACTCCGGACGGCGTGTGCTCGGGGCGGGGCGACACTCTCAGGCTGGGCGAGCGCGGTCCTCAGCGGCTCCTCTGGACCCCGGCCGGACGTCCTCCCTCCGGAGATGGATACCAGATCCCACGCGGAGGAGCCAGAAAGGCGTGACAGGCTCCCACCCACTGCACCAGTTCCTACCCTGCTCACACTACCAACTCCCGGAAGTTGCTGACAGCTCCGCCTCGCGCCTGCGCACTACTCAAGAGCCACGTAGACCGAGGGTGACCGGCGCTGAGCAGTGGTGGCTTCTCCGTGCAAGGGTGTGGGCCAGAGGGCTACCTTAAAAATGAGGCCGTGTAGGCTGCTTGGATGGCTCCGTCTGTTAAGCATCTGCCTTCCTCTGTCTTTGGCTTGGGTCATGATCTCGGTGTCCTGGGATAGAGCCCCGCACAGGGCTTATGTCTGGGTGGGGAGCCGGCCATCTTCCTCTCCCTCTGCCTCTCGCTCCTCCTGCTTGTTCTCTCTCTCTGTGTCATATAAGTAAATAAAATCTTCACACACACACAAAAAAAATTAGGCCGTGCAACCCAGCAACCTGCCTGGCGATAGCAAAAGTCACACTTGCACACCCAGGCACCAGGCAGAGTTCATGATGAACTTGTGCCGAATATGCTAATCACGAGTAACTAGAATTGGGCCGAGAAAGGAGAAAAGCTCTGGAGGCTGTGTTTGCAACCCACTGAACTGGACAGGCGGCTCTTAGCACCAGCTCTGTTCAATTCTTTTTTTTTAAGATTTTACTTATTTGATAGGGAGAAACACAGACAGAGAGGGAACACAAGCAGGGGGAGTGAGAGAGGGAGAAGCAGGCTTCCCGCCGAGCAGGGAGCCCGATGTGGGACTCGATCCTGGGTCTCCAGGATCATGACCTGAGGTGAAGGCAGAGGCTTAACCAACTGAGCCACCCAGGCGTCCCGCTGTTCAATTCTTTGTGCAGGGTATTTGTGGAGACAAAGACTAGAAACCTTTTTTGCCCTCCAGCCACCATTCCACTCTCCTTCCTTCCGTGGGATTGGGAAAAGGGAAAGGGAGCCAGAAGTGGGGAAATGCTAGCCAGGTTCAGGAGTCAGGCTGGGGCTCCTGTGAGCCTCCACCGGCTGCTCCAGGCTGTTCTGGGCCAAGGGTAAGGCAGCCTGTTAGGCAGGAAGGGAGATCAGCTGCCCTTGGCATCTCTTCAGGAACTTCAGCCTTAGGGACCAGTTTTTCCCAGAGCAGTTCTCAAACTGGCCTGGTCTCTGCCTTGCCCACTCCCCAACCCTGGAGGTAGCTTCTCTCTTATTTTAGAGAAACCTGCACTAGTATCTTCTTTCCCTGATAGCCAACTGGGTCTGTTTATGTTTTGGCGTGAACCTTTGGCATATATGTGCTCTTTTAGATTGGAAGAGAGGAGTCTTAAGACATGACTTATCTGGGACACAGAAACACTACAATGTAACCTTCAAGAGTCTTTGGAAAGTAGATCACTATCAGGGAAAATATCAGAGGGAGAGGCAGGATTTTTTTTTTTTTTTTGATGCCCACCTGTGTTATTTACATCTGCAGAACATCTGAGCTGGAAGGTGCTTAATCCAACACACATGGTTTTTTGTTTTGTTTTGTTTTGTTTTTTTTAAGATTTTATTTATTTGACAGAGAGAAACACAGCCAGAGAGGGAACACAAGCAGGGGGAGTGAGAAAGGGAGAAGCAGGCTTCCCGCCGAGCAGGGAGCCCGATATGGGACTCGATCCCGGGAGCCCGATATGGGACTCGATCCCGGGTCTCCAGGATCACAACCTGAGCCAAAGGCAGTCGCTTAACCAACTGAGCCACCCAGGTGCCCCCAACACACATGTTTTCAGAATAATGGAACTCATGGATTCTGGTGGGCTTAAACTGGGCAGGATTTTTAGAGGAGAGGAGACTATAGGTGGATTTAGAAAGGATTGTGCCTTTTTGCACACCAGCGCGGTGAGCTCTGGGGCTTGTATGTACAATAGTTTCCCTTTGTGTTGCTTGTTTAGAAAAGGAAGCAAAAGAGAAAGTGCCCAGATTCAAAGACAAGGACTGGGTTCATGCAGAACGTTGAGTCAAATATAGAGTCGCTGCTGTTTTTCATCTACAAAATGGAGATGATATACGCCCAGCCAGCCAGACTAACCCTAGAGTTAAATATCAGAAGAATTTTGGAAACCTTAAAGTACTACACAGATTTTAACTGATTTTACTTACGTAACTAATTACCGTGTGCTGCCCAGGAAGTAGCTCACATGGGACTACTGCACACCTGAAACGTGACTAGCATACTTGAGATTGTAAAATGCAGGATCGTTGGGGCGCCTGGGTGGCTCAGTTGGTTGGGCGACTGCCTTCAGTCCGGGTCATGATCCCGGAGACCCAGGATCGAGTCCCACATCGAGCTCCCTGCTCGGCGGGAAGCCTGCTTCTCCCTCTCTCACTCCCCCTGCTTGTGTTCCCTCTCTGGCTGTATTTCTCTCTGTCAAATAAATAAAATCTTTAAAAAAAAAATGCAGGATCACCAAATAACCTAACAGAGACCAGCCTTGAAAACCCCTTCTAGTCAAACACACACAAGGCTTAATTTAGCTTCTTTTGCAAGACTTCCCTGACCTGGGTCATTTGTGGCTTAGGCCTCTGGAAGTCATTAGCACAGCTTGAACTATTTCCCAAGGTTCATAAGAGGTAACCACTGGCCAATTCCTTATCATTTAAGAAAAATTTAATATTGTGAGGCGCTTGGGTGGCTCAGTTGGTTGGGCAACTGCTTTCGGTTCGGGTCATGATCCTGGAGACCCAGGATCGAGCCCCACAGCATACTTCCTGCTCAGCGGGAGGCCTGCTTCTCCCTCTTTCAGTCCCTCTGCTTGTGTTCCCTCTCTAGCTGTGTTTCTCTCTGTAAAATAAATAAATCTTTAAAATAAAAAATTTTTTTAAAAAAAGAAAATTTTA